>WEIV01009788.1:210815-243016 GCA_013390005.1 Calyptomena viridis
CCTAGAAATGTAATGACACCTACTTCTAAGGGAGACCCTATCTGTGAGCAGATATGTGGGCACATTTGTTGGTCTCAGAAGGCCTTCCTGAAAAACACTACTAAGACCATAACATTAAAAGGCAATCAGTCTAGTCTTCTGGCTGATATATTGATATACCAGGGATGCAGTTATGAGGAAGCTTAGGATGACAATAAGTGGGAACATCAATGAGAAGAAAAGAGAGAGAGAGTTGTGGAAGCTGTCCAAAGCTGTATGTCAGCTTTGTAGGTTGCCTACTACAAAAAAATGAAATAGTCAACTATTGAAGGAGAAACTGCATTTAACAAGCAGCACATTCTCCCTTTATGGTTAATGAAAACATATTTCTTCTTTTCATGGCACTGAAAGATGCTGTGTATCTCTTCTAAACGTGTTTCCCCTTTCCTGGAGGGAAGTTGGCCTGTGAAGCAGGGCTTGAACAAATAGCAATGAACTTGCAGAGGGACTTTATGCTCATGACAGGTAGAAGAGGAGGACTCATGTTTTAGACTTTTCAGTTGTGACCAGAACACCAGCAGCGGAAGCTGGCCAGCAGGGACCTGAAATCTCTGAGGGGGAAGGGAAAGTGGGATGAAGAGGAAGATGACCCTTCTAAAGCTGCAGAGTTTGGATTTGCAGCTGAGTCAGTTATCAGCTTTTTCTGTACATTGCAGTTGCTACATGAGGTGCTTACTTGTTTGACTCTCAGGAATTGAGGGGAAAAAATGGAGCTGTTCAGTAGCTCTTATTTTACCTTCTTTAATTGCATGCAGTAGCTGAGAAGTGTACAGCACTGCAGGAAATCATCTTTCTTCTCAAGAAAAACTACTAAAAATTAAGACGTCAAAAATGACAGGCAAATGTACCACATAATTGCTTTCTGCGGGTTATGAAATTAATCTCCCCAGTAAATTAGGACCAAAAGAATCATAAGCAGTGAATCCTGTGAATAAGTTGTGTGTCAGAAAATACTTTTATTTGTAGAATTGTTTCAGAGATCTTAGTAGTGTATTTAGTCCTGCCTGTAAGGTCAGAGCACAACAATAGTGTGAAGGAGCAGTGTAGGATTTCTCACCTTTTTCTGCCTGCTGTTGTGTTGCTTTGATTGAATTTTGAATGACAAAAAAATCTTTCTCTGTGGATGCTGCCAGCCTTTACTTTGGTCCATGAGATCACTTGAATTAATCCATTGAATGGATTTAGTGGTAGCCTGCTCACCTTCCTAAGATGTTATGACGTATTCCAGAGACTCATGTGAATAAAGGACTGGACATCTTTCTGTAATCATTCATTCAAAGCAGGAAAGTAATTGTGTGGTTTTGTTTTTTCTTTTTTAACCTTTAGCCCGTTCCTTTTTGTCATACTGATCACATTGTGGGAACTGAAACATGAGTCTGTGCTGGTATGTAGTGAAATCAGTGGGAAGATTCTCAGTGTTTTCAGTGGTTTGTGGATTGGTTTCTTCTATCATGAAATACTGTGACTGGGAAGGCAGGGGAGGGCCCTGTTTTCAAAGTTAGTTTATTTGAGTGGAAGTGAGTAGGGCATCTTCTCCTTGTGTCCTGAAGTGTACCTTGCCTATTCTCTGAAGATGGTGAACTGCAAAAAAAACCCGAACCAAAATGAAAAACCCCTCTCAAGTCCCCTGCCCCCCCAAAAGAAGTAGTTGCCCTCTTTTTCAAAGCAACCTAAGTTTCACTCTCTGCGTGTAGGTTTTGGCACAGTTAGCATCTGTTTTGCTGTTTTAGGCAAAGCACTGATTATCTACTCTGGATACCAAGGCAAAATGAACACTTCTGAGGAGCAGCACATGCAAAGAGCAGTCTATAAACAAACACATGTCCCTTGGTGAACATTTTGTTTGTGCTCCAGTAATTTGTCAAAGTTTAGATTAATAACTTCCAGCTACCCCGGAGTGCTCTGAAGTTTTTGGACCACTGGTGTAACTAGTGTCCACTCTATCTTAGAGTGATGGAACCATATTCTTTTTCACTTGAATGTGATCAAGGCCTTTCTTCCATGGCTGAATTGTAGCATATTTATTGGAATGACAGCCAGTATTGATGATGTATCTAAAATCAACACAAGGTTGGTAACTGGTTCCTTTGGTTAGCTGCTTGCTGTTATGATTTATTTCTAAATGACTGTCAGTCAGTTTTAGCAGTTAGTTCTTGTCCTTCTGTTGTTGGTTTCTCTAAGCACTTTTCTCATGGTTTAAGTCTTTCAGTCATATATGTGCACTAGATACATTAATATCAATATCACAAATCAAAAGAAAATAATCTTCAGACTCAAACGGAAATTGCTTTGATTATTACTTCTTGTATAGTGAGTTGTGTTGCTGTTGTTTAGCTGTATTGTAGTGTAAGTTTTGCCCAATATCAAGAGCACCTCTTTTTTTAAGGTTACCTTAGGAAATGAGGATACTGTGATTGTGCATGCTACATGTGTAATACTGTCTGACTTTAGCCAGTAACTTTGAAGCTGGCTGACTCCAGGTGCTTAGATCCTGTGTGGAAAAGCATGTGAGCTGGCTGAGGGATAGAGATAAGAATCTCCTCTGATGGAAAAGCTGGAATGCAAGTTCTTGTGAGTATATGAGAATCTATGTTTGGAGGTGGTGTGAATACTCTGACCTCAGCAAAATCCTTGATACTCATCTGCTTGTTACTACATTTATAATCTCCAACTCTTAGGAAGCCAAATTTCATTTATTTCACTCATGCAGCAACTGCTGTGTGTTTTAAGTGGAAGTGTGTGAAAGTAGAGGGAGTTCTGCCAAGTTACTTCTTGATTCTGTGCTTGCTCTCACAGTCTCTCTCACCCCAAACCAAAAAGGCTACTCCCTCTCTGGACTGTTGGCATGAAAAATACCTTGTTTTAAAGGATACCTGTTTTTGAACCAGAACTTTTTTGTAGAGATTATTTTGAATTTGAGGAGTTAAAGGAAAGGGTGTAGTTGGAAAAAAGTAGAGCATGAACAAGAGTCATTTGAATGCCATCAGGCAGGAGGCACATAATGCACTAAATAGTTTTTGTGCATTTTAAAAAATGCTTATTTGTAGTAAGTAGCTTGAAAAGAAGTGTGTGTAGAAAGTCTAGATATGATTATACTTTCTCATCGTGCAGAAATTGTGGGAGATGGAAGAGAGAAAAAAAATTAGCCCTTTTGAGACTTGGTGTTATTTGTTGTAATATCTTGGAGTAAAGATTGATTATTTTACTCCTTGAAGACTTAAAAGGTGGGGTTAGTGGTTTACAGATGTTGGGAAGAGCTTGTGATACAAGGGATTTTGAAAGACTGCTTGTTGTCCCCTCTTCTTGGGTGTGGTAATTCTTCATTGGTCTAAATACGGATTACCAGTGATGACTGAGCTGTCAGCTTCCTGATGACTTTATTTCTATTTAGGAAGCAGGACTCTGCTGGCTACTGAACTGCTTTATGTTATGATATGTGGTATGTTATGGTGGAGAATTTTCAGGGAGTGGATATGGGTAATGTTTATAAATGGCCTGAATATCTTTGGCGTGGGGGTGTTACCAGTGCTGAGAACTTGTGTTTGACTTCGGGTGTGTGATGACTTTGATGCAGTTCTCGTCTGCTTAATGCTGGGACAAGCAGGTGGGGTGTAGTTAGCAGTTGTGACATGTGACTGAAGACTGATGGGGAACAGAGGTAGGAGGGAATGACAGAAAGAGAAAAACCCCTAAAACTGAATTTGGAAGAAACCCTAGAAGTATAGATATCAAAGCAGTTTCTGAATAATACTAGGGAAGGGGGTCAGAAAAACTTCATCTGGTGGTTTAAGTTACTTTGCCAAATGTGTACAAAGATGGTTCAAGTGTCTGGAAAAATGGGTTCATTCAGATATATTGTCACAAAGCAAATGAGAGGAAATGTAATTCCCGGCAGAAGACAACTCAGTATTAGAAGCTGCTTCTTTTCAAGTGTTACTTGAGACATTACACCAGCAAATTTTGTTTTGGGAAAAGAGGAAGGTAAAAGCTCAATGATGTAATCTGAGGCCTCCTGCGGGAGGACCATCCTCATTTACGCTGTTTTTGGGTTCACAATGTCTTTATGTGTCTAACAGAAGTTTTTCCAGACTGCCCTTTTAGGAGGGATGATGGATGGGGATGATATCTCATGAGCCTGTCCGTTACGGAGGAAATTTCCCAGGAGATGGTTTGTGTTCCTACTTCTCTTCGTTCTTTTTTTTAATGAGCCCTGTTCACTTACACTGCTGAGGATCTGGTGTTGGTCCAGTGGTTCCCTGGCAGCAGATGGCTTAGACATCAGCTTGTCCTACAGATTTCCTCATCTCTGCTGCCTTGTGTCTTTTGAGGCCATTCCAACAAAATATAAATCCTAATTGTGTCTCTAGTTCTTAGGACTGGTGTATAGTGCTAGTGTGTGTGCATTTGTAGCAGAATGTTTCCTGCACTTCAGGTCTTACAAAGCCATTCTCATCTGCTTAAAGGGAATGATTGCTTCCTCTGGATGAAGACTGATAATACTATTAGCAATTGTGCTTAAAGCGAGTCTGAGAATGAAGAACGTGAATGGAAGAGAGAAAATGCTGCCGTTCTGCTAGAGCTTCTTATTGGACCAGCTGTGGGAAAGATGTGCCTTCTGTGAGACAGATGTGCCATTGTTCTCTAAAAATGCCAGTCTGTGAAACTTCCGGTGGCTTGAAGAAGTCCAACCCTTGGTCAGCCTTGAATAATTTCTCAGAGAATTACCAATATTTGTATGGTAAATATTACCAGGGATTCCTGTCACTTCCCTGAACCGTGTTGCACGTGGGAGAAAGTTGGGTTTTGGAAGACATGAGACACCTCTGAACCAGGTCTGGGTGACCTCTATGAAAGCTGGTAAGTAATTGAGAAGTGGCAGGAAAACCACTGAGAAAAACTGACTGAAATAACTGCTCTGTTACATCTAGTTTCAAGGCTTTGAAGCAAAATCTGAGACCATGTGGAAGATGGTCTTGAGATTTGCTTGGTAGTGACTCTATACCCATCCAGTGCAGGAATTATTCTTAATGCTGGGGGCTGGACCTGGCATTTAGATGAAAGTTTGAGAGCCCTCTGTTGTGGTTCAGGAAGAGTTTTAATGTTGAAGCATCCTGTAAGTCTGTTGAGTGGCAGTGGTTTGAATTTTTGCCCCAGGCATTGATGTGTTTCAGTTGTGCATTTTTCTGCCTGGTGGGTTTGGTGACAGTGCGTCCATTTACCTTTCTGAAAGTGGATAATATGCATGTGTCCTTTGCTTAATTTTTCTTTGAAAATGGATGGAGCAAAGGAGCAGAACTTGGTCTGAATCCATGTCCACAGCAGTGACTTGTGGGGATCTGGCCTAAATGCAGACATATAAAGCTCTATCCTGATCTGCAGGCAAGTGTTTTAGCTATCAGACAAACATTGAAAAGTGAAGATAAATTTCCAAGCCCAATTCTCTCACTTGTGCATGTGTATTTGAGGATGTTTTTGCTGATCAGATGAGAGGATATATGCATTCCAGAAATGTGGAGACTGAATATAAGCTATTACTATTATTATTTTGATGAAGTATGCTTACATGTAAACCCTGCTGTTAATTTTCTTGGGATATATGGAATGTAGTAATTTATTAATATATTAAATGGAGTTCCAAAGCACAGTACATTGTTTATGGGATCTGTAGCTTCTTATTCTTGGCCTTGCTGGGCAATCTCTTGGTTGTGAAGCAAGAAATAATCATGTTGCTTTCTTGATAGATGTGTCTCTTCCATCTACTTTATACCTTATTGCTTTTTTCTTTTTTTTTTTTCTTCCAAGCCACCCTACTAACAGACAGTATGACTATATCTAAACCTTCTTCTTATGAAGGGATCTAAATGAAAATGTTCTCTGTCTACTTTTTAGCTTTCCTGAGAAATTCTGCATGTATGATGCCTCATCTGCTGTGTGTCACAATATTACTGACAACCATATATTTGCAGGGTCCCATCCACAGTAATCAAGGTTTTGAATCAATTGACGTATCTTGTTATTTATTTGGAGGGGATAAGAAAAGGAGATTACATGCTCTGACTAGCTTATTTAAACAAAATGGATTTTATGTGCACAAAACAATGTCATTTTGATGACAATAAAGCTTAAAAAAATTGTCATTGTCTTACACCTCTTCTTCTATGTATTCTGGAATTTATAAATTTCCCCTTCCAGCAAACCTTTCTACTTTGAAGCCAGTTGAGTCAGAGCTCTGCTAGTACTTCCTGTGTTCTTTTCAGATACGGCAATTCTTCTTATCAAGTCTGAAAATTCAAACTTGAGTATTACAGGTTATTTAAATATGAAATACAGGTAGTAATTTGATAAATAAAAGTAAGTGTGAATGCTGCTGAAAACTTAATGATAAATTATGAAGGCAGGGCCAGTGAGAGAGCATTAATGCATTACCACCAATTCTAAGTAACAACTGAAATTGGTTGTATTTGGAGTCTCCTGAGATAATTACTTAAATTGTATTAAGTTTCTCAGTAGAATCCAAGTGTTCACCTTTCTCACTGTTGAGAAATAAAAACATTACTAGCTTCGGAAGTTATTCACTGCTGTGCCAACCCAGGAAATCCAGTAGCTTACAGTATTTTTCCTGCTGACATGTATTCAGCAGGGCTTTTCTTTGTAGGCCAACTTCTCTGATAGCTCACATGTACAAAAAGATGTTATTCCATACATATGTGTTTGAGGAATCTTCCTGTTTCTTTTAGTGAGAGTAAATTGGACTTCTTGTTTGCCAGTGGGTTCTTATGGTATGCAGTTGCATTCAGCACCATTGTGTTTTAGGGGATCTTTACTCCTTTTCTTTCACTGAGACAGCACATTGAGACTTATTCATGGTGATCCTGAAACTGTACCTGAGGCTGGCTTCATGCTGTTCTTGGACTTATTTTCTGTCTTCTGTCTTGAAAATTCAACACTCTGGAGGGATTTGTTTGAGGTCACTTGGTGTGATTTGTTATGTCTGATATGCCCTTCAGCTTTGAGATCTGGAAGACTTTTTTATCCTAGGTATGTTGTAAGAAGTAGTGCAGAGGCTAGGATGCATATTTTGGCTGGTATTGTTTTTCTTAAAATTAATACCCTCACAGATGAAATGTTTTTCCTTGCTGTATTAGTTAGAAGGAGAATGTGTTGAAATTCATATGGAGCTTAATCAATGTCCCCTTATTTTTATCTCCATCTCTCCATTAACAGTTATTGTTGCTTTCTGACAGAGAAACAAGATTTTCACATGTTATTTTTCAGAAGTCCTTCTATCACATTTGGTTGGTGGGTTGGTTTTTTGTTTGTGGTTGTTTTCCTTTTTTGAAAACTGCACACACATCCGTCTTGTCCCCCCATGGGACTGATATGTCTAGCTTCTTCTTTATTTTTTGTAATTAGTTGTCCTCATAGTATAAATTTTTGTTTCATTTTACTTCCTTTTATCCAGAATGGTGACAAAAGCTATATGATAGTCCAAATACAGTGCCCGTAGCTGCCAGTTAGCTCTTAGGTACAGATATAGTTCTTTGATTTCTTCTTTTTCTCTCCATTTGTGCCTGTTTTCATTTATAGCTCAGTCTCAGTGTAATTATCTATAGTCACATGTCTTTATTCTACTTGTCTTGTTCTTGTATTATTGTTACTTTGTCTGTGGTGACAAGGATGCTACTGAAGTCCTTGCCAATTGTTGAGACAGCTGCAGGGAGCATGGGAGCACAACCAAGGTGGGAGCACACGTCCTGAGTGGAGTGGACAGAGGGAGACGGGAGCACCTGCAGGCTCCCGGAGGCTGCTGGCACTGTCAGACACTGGCAGAAGTGATACAAAGTTTGGTGGTTTGGTGGCTTTCATTTATTTATCGGCCTTTTAAGCAGCCAGACTTATGAAATGATCTCCAACCTGCTCTCCTTTGTCAATGCCAATTGCTGGTGCAGTTTTGCAGTTAAAATAGCAATCTGCACTTGCTCAGAAAAAAGTTAGTTTTTAAGCTTATCCAAGTGAAGCATGATGCCAGATCCATTTGTCAGACTCATTATCATTCTTACCATGTCCTGTCTTGTTTGGATGTGGGAAGTCTCTCATGACTGCAGGTTTGCTCAGTTTGGAGGGAAAAAAAGTTTTTTGTTTAAAAAAAAAGAAAGAAAAAAGCAGTGATGATTTATTTTAGCTCTTCATGCATAGCGAGGAACCAGATACAAACAGGATGTTTGTTAGAGACATCTCCTGCTGACCTTGGAGATGCACAGAATTCCAGAAACAAGAGGACACCATCTGCTGAAATACTTGAGGGGTTTTTTTTAGTTAGTTATTACTGTGGTATGGCTCAGTTAAATGTGATTTTTCTGGCCATCATCAGATCAGGACAGAAGCTCAGAGAAGATAAAGGGGTATGCCTAATTTGCTTGACCTTCAAAAAGGCATGCTGTAGCACTTGAAGACTTTTTCTGTTCAAATCAGTAAGAAAATTATATTTTTATCTTTGAAAGTAAGTTTGCGGCAACTAGACAGTTACAAGTTGGACTATGTATATTTTTTGTATCTTCGGAACAGGTCTTTTCAGTGGTGTGGATAGAATGCTTAGTCATACATTTTATATGGACATGTAGACAATGGGCTCAAACTAGGAGGTTTGTGATGATATTCAACAACAAAAAAGTTATGATATTCAACAAAATGCTCTTTCAAAAGTAAAAAATAATATAAGTTACTGGTATGAAAAAAAGTTCTATCATATTTGAACAAATACAGTCAAAGAACATGACTCTTTTTTAGAATTCTGTCTTATGCATTGATTTCGACAAGTTTCTAACTGAGATGTTGTGGTAGGTTTATTCCTAGCACTAATTCATCCACAAGTTGGGCAGAAATTAGGTAGATTTCTGCAGTCAAAGTGATTTTTTATTTTGGTGTTGGCAGTTAAGCTTCAGAGAGGGCACTGTGTGAATCTATGCCCATAGGACCTAGCAGAGCTCATGAGTATATTTAATACTCACTGCTGAGGAGATGAGCCTAAGAAGTGATTTCAAGAGGCTGCTAGGGTTCAGTGGTGATGCAAGACTGCAGAGCAGATGAGTGGATCCTCATCTTGGAAGACTGTGTGAATTGAGTTTATTTTGTTGTTAAAATTTGGAGGCATGCCATGTCTGTCTTCCTTTCTCAGTTTCTATCTCTTGTGAAAAAAAAATTAGAAGACCTTTTGGAGAGGAAGACAAAAAAGGAGAAATGTAGTTCTTTTTTCTTTTGCCAAAGAACATAGATGGAATTGGAGATATTTGGTGGGAATATATTGATTATATTGTTGAGTTCGCTTCTTAGATATCTTCAGAATTTCAAATGTAGATATTAAATCAGGAAGAAGTTAGACTGAATTGTCATGATTCACAACCTCACTGTTTTATCGCAGGACCACATAACTTGTGCTCATGGAGTGTCAGTAATGACATAAGCCACTCTGAGAGACAACAACATCCAGAATAAAACCCTTGTCATCCTCCACAGCCTTTAACTGGATACAAGATGAAATTTTGCCAGGAGAAAAAAAAGAGACTCAGTTTCCAAGTTCAGACAACACTTTTTCATACTGTCCTGGAGACTTATCAGCTTTGCAGAAAAGAATCTGTGGGTCCTGGTGGACATGAAGTTGGATGGGAGTGAGCAATGTGCCCCTGCTGCAAAGGTGGCTAATGGTGTCCTGGGGTACATTTAGCTGGACTGTTCCCAACAGGTGAAGAGAGGTGATCCCTGAGCACTGATGAGGCCACACCTGCAATACAGTTCAGTTCTGGATTCCTCAGTACAAGAGAGAGATGGAAAAGACACACTAAGGTGATTAAGGGACTGGAGCATCTCTCCTATGAGGACAGACTGAGATATCTGGGACTGTTCAGTTTGGAGGAGAGAAGGCTCAGCAGATGATCTTACCAATGTCTGTAAATGGCTGAATGGAGGATGTACAGAAGACAAAGTCAGGCTCTTCTCAGTGGTGCCCTGTGGCAGGACCAGAGGCAGTGGGCACAAACAGAAGCACAGGGCACTGAAAACCTCAGGAAACATGTTTTTACTGTTAGGGTGACCAAGCACTAACAGAAGTTGCCCATTAAGATTGCACAGTCATCATCTGTGGAGAAGCCATCTGGACAGCCTGCCCCTCCTGTGCAGTGTGATTTAGGTGGCCCTGCTTGCACAGGTAGGTTAGACCAGATGACCTGCAGAGGAGCCTTCCAACCTCCACCGTTTGGTGATTCATGAACTTTATTACAGACTGCTTTCTTTCTGCAATCACTTGAAGCTTTCTGCATTGCTTGTGTCACAAACAGTTGACTTATTGTTAGTTTTGTCATATGTGATCACCTGTAATATTCTAAGTGTTTCTGTGAGGAGAGGTGTTTTGCTTCGTATGTGATTCCCTGTGGTACTCTGTAAGTAATTTTAGTCCAAGTTCTATGAAGACTGTAAGAATTACTGTTTCTAACCACTTGTTTATAAAAGCTTAGAAGAAATCTCAATGTGAAAATTCTCTAGAAACATCTGTAATAAAAATTTTACCTTTAGAAGCTCAGTCCGATCCACTGCTCATCATCTGGAGACACCTCTGGAAAAGTCCTTCTGTTTCTTTCCCGCCCCAAATCCCAACACCTTGTACTCCAGAGCAAGCAACATAGAGCTTATTGCTGCAGTTTGATTTTTTTTTTCCTCTCACAGGAATCTAAGTTTGCCTCTTATCTCCTGTTTCCAGAAGGAAAAGGGGGCTCTTGTTCTCTCTGTTTTTATTACTATGCATAGTATGTGTATTTAAGCCTCTCCTTTCCCTGCTCTTCCATGAGGTAACTTTCAAAAGCAAGAGACTCTGAGGGAGTAACCTATATATGGAAACCACCTGTATTTATGAACCTTTAAAAGAACCACATGCTTCCAGCAGAAATACAGCATCTTTTGCCTGGAATTACTCCTTTGTAGCAAATGTGCAGTCATTTTGGGGCTCCAGATTGATTTATCTGGAAAGAGGAAACATTTGCTGCTAAAAGCACGAGAGCAAGAATAAGCTTTGTGAAATAAAAGGAATTCTTCACCATGTCTTGAGTTTTCCCTCTGTAAAGGACACTAGTAAAGCTGGGGAGGGACAGCATTAGAAAAGTAAAGAACTTTCTTTTTTTTGTGTCTGATTAGTAGTGGTTTTAGGCAGTAGGGTGGGAGGGGAGATACTTTTCTAATATGTAGTTCTTGCTCCATAAACCTAGGGGAAGTGGGAATATCCCATCATGCTTACTACTGCTGTGTGCAAGTTTTTTCCTTGGTTTTCACGCTTGCTTATTCTTTAGATATGTTTCAAACTCTTCTTAAATACACATTATGTGGAGTTGTTTGGAGAAGATCCAGGTTAGTGGAAACCTCTCAGTTCTTGATCTGAAGTGTGGCCTTTAAGTTCTTCTTGCGGTGAATTGCTCTGCTTATGGACCTCTTCCTGAAATGTTTCCAGTTCTGAAATTGGCATTAGCAATACTAAATATCTTGTGGAAAAAATAGCTGAGGAACCAGAGTATAACCAAAATTACTCATTTCATCTTACGAGCTGTCAGCAGGACTCCCGATTGTAATTTTTGCTTTAACACTTTGGCAGCTAACGTTTGATTTCTAGCGCAGGGTCTGTGAGTTGATGATGATAATACAGCTGTATTCTTAACTTGAAAAGGCTGTGTTGTACCTAAAACTTACTATCTAATGCATGAAGCTGCTGTCAACATCAACAAAGCACAGCTGAATTGCCTCTATTTTTGAAAGTGTGGCACACCTTTTTCTGCCCAAGATTGGCGCCTGGTCATGTATTTTACTGATTTTTTTTTACACAAAATTTATCTTTTAAGAGGCAAACTGCCTTATATTAGCTTGAATTCCTTTGGAATTTCTGCCATTTCGTAATAGCAGGATGATGTTCATCCTGCTAACTCATTCATGAAGCTCTGTACTGAGCACCAAACTTCTTCAGTAGAACTGTTTAAAAGTTTGTGCTCATTATGCTAATAAATGAGCCTTAGGCTCATAATAAATGACCCTTAGGCTTCTGCTTGATCAAGGTAGAGGATGCTTTAAAACCGGTCCATAATTAATTGTGTAGTAAAGCGAAATTATTGTTAATTTATGTTTTTAAGAGAAAGGACTGAAGTATGTTTACTCACACTGCACAGTTTTGGACAAGAAAAATATGCATTAATAAACAATATGCCTGTAATTAATTAATGGTCCTCTGGAGAGGGTTTGCTCCCAAACTAGCTAATTAGTGTGTAAAATATTTAAAAATTAATCCCAAAATATGTCATGAAAAATCAGCTATGGCTTAGTGAATTGTGGTCATTAAAACAGATTTTCTTTAAATTTTTTTTTAGTTTTGTTTTAATGGCTAAAGTTAACAACCGAGACAAATGCAAAACAAAAAACCAATGTTGAGTTGCATTTTGATATTTCTAATTAATGTGCTGTGCCACTAAAAATATCGTAAAGCTCTCACTAGAATTAATGTGAGCTATAAAACTTGTACTGTTTGCTTGTACTGATTTGAAAATGGGTGTTGATTACTGTTTTGGTTTTTATTGCTTAGGAAGATCTGGATAGGGCCGAAATATTAGAGTCCTCAAATTGATCATTCCCTAAATTTTCTGTGAGCGCTCTTTAATTTTCTGCTGTGTCTTTTTCAGATAGACTGATGTATCTTTTGAATTTGAACACAAAAATACATTTAAAAAACCTACTGTTCAGGTAATGTAGATGGGGTCAGCAGTTTAAGTACCTTTTAATAATCAGGTTACCATGTATTTGTTCTTTGGATTTATATTGTTGGTAACTGAAGTAGATTTTAGTATTTAGTTCCTAAGTTCTTAGTAAATTTTTTGCAAAGCCTGAATTGCACTGTGCTTTGTGTGCTGAGAGCCTCACTGGCTTCCAGGGAAATACATGAACATGTCAAAAATGTGCTTACTCATAGAATCAAAGCCTTAATTTGTAAAATGATATTTAATAAGAAAAATGGGTACAAGGTAGTAATTTTTCTAGTTGAAAACAATGGTTATTGCTCAGGTAGACGTTAGCAGCATTGATTGATTGCTGACAAGAGGTGTAGAAGTGATTAACATGACAATGTACAAATCATGTCGTTTTTTTTTTTCCTTGTAGCCACAGCAGGCATATAAACTGGAATTTCAGGTTTCTAGTTTTCTTGGAAGAAAAAAGGTGTGTTACAGAAAACTTGGGAGAGAAAATTAAAATTCTTCTGTACTTAAATTTTCCTTGAGAAGTCTCTGTGTAATGTTACTTCAGCCTAACTGACATGTATTTCTTTTATGGTATTTAAGTGAAGTTTTGATGAATGCATAGGTACCTCCTCCATCACCTTCTTTCCTTACTCCTAAATGCTGTTATGTTATGTTTTTATATGAAAAGATGAACTCTTCTTTAGGCTTCTCGGAAAATGAGTTTTTTAACTCGCTCTGCATTTGGCTGGTTTTAGGGAAGTGTGTGTTTAAGAAGTAGCAAGTGATATTGGAAATATTCATAACGAATTTCAATCTTTTAAGGTAATAAACACAAATCTGCTTTCAAATGTAAGGAAAAATTCGTATTGATTCTAAGGCTATTCAAAGCAGTTGTATCTAAACATGAATGCAGAATAAATTAATTGCTGTCTCTAACACGATATATTCAAACTGCAGATATCCATGTTAGGCAGGTTAGGTCTTTACTTACTCATTTAATCTTGTCTTTGTTATTTCTCTTGCATATAAAATATACCATCTTTACTTGATAGAAATGGTTTCCATCATGTTAACCAAAGGGATTTGGAGGAGGAAGCTATTGGCTATGTTGCTAGTGTGCTCTCAGCTTTTCTAGATGATAGGCATGCTGCCCTGCTCCTTCTCTGATTTTAACATGATGCTTTGAAGGGATTGCAGAGGTGATGGCAGAGGCAGTCAAGGATGTTTCCTCTATTGCATGCCTTTAAAGAGGGGTCACCATGTCTTTTGTTCTCCCTTTGGTAATCTATCAAAGTGACCTCTGGATTCTCCTTGGAAAGACTTTGCTAAAACTGGAGAACCCGAGTAGGGCTATGGGGATACGGAACATCTGTGTTGTACAGAAAAAGCAAATAGAGTAGGATTGTTAAGCCTGGAAAAGACCACCAAGGGGAAGTATGACAGATACACAAAACTATGAACGATGTGGATGTGTTGAGTGAAAAAAAAATGAAGCAGATGGAGAGGAGTTTTCTGTGGAGAGCTCAGTTGAATTGATCTCTTTGCCTCGTGTTGCTTTCTCTGCCTTCCCGCAGGAAAGGTGCTCCAGGACTGGTTCTGAAGGTAAAAGCCTTCTCAGGTCATGGAGCTGGGGGTGATTTTTTTCCCTCAAGATTTGGGACAGTAAAGCATGTGTTGGCAACAGAGCAGATGCTGCAGGAGGGGACAAATGAAAAACATCTGTAGGTTACTCCAGCTGGAAGGATATGTGCACTCACTCAACAGAAACCACAGAGATTATCTGTTGTGCAACAGAGAAGGCATACTGGCTGGGTCATTTCATCCAGTATTGGCATTTTTATGTTTGGAGCTGGGGGCATATAAAAATCATAGTGACTTGGTAATGTTTCATAGGGATGATTTTGTTAAACAATACTACTTTTGCTGGTAAAAGTGTAGGTGTAGTCTTGGCTCTATATTGGTTCATCTCTTGCAGTTCCTGATTTGTCTTACTCAGATGCCTGGCATAACTGAAGAAGAGATAGTAACTCTTTTTGCTGAAATGAGCTGGCTCTTAGAAGTCCAGCTAATCACTAGACCTGCTGACAAATCCAACATAAAATAACCTGGAGAGAATGAGGAGAAGTGAAAAAAAACTGGACTATATTGAAAGCATCTGGGTGTTTTCCAGGGAGGGAGAGATGCCTTACTACTAACGTAGTATTCAAAATGTGACTTCATTCTCTAGAGAATGTACAAACTTCACAAAAATGCTAATGGAAAGCAACTGTTTTATTGTGAAGTTATCTTCTTTCTGCCTTCTTGAAAATTCTTAAATATTTCAGAATAACTTACAATTAAACTGTTTTCCTCCAGCTCCTGTTAACATTTAGTTTCTATTTGCATTCCTAGTCAGAATAGTTTCACCTTACAACTTGAATTTCTTGTGCAGTACTTCCAAATGGGACCACAGGGACTTGTTGCTTTAATTGGTTTGTATTCTGTTTCCTTCTAGCTTGGATATCTCTGTGGACATTTTTCTTGTGTACATGTGCATGTGCTCTGTTGTTTAACACCAGGGAAGGGTTGTGAGTAAGAGCTCCTTTGCTGTAGAAGTGTAATATTCCTTACTCTTTGAGCTTGGGAATAAACATTTCATCTATCCTTCGAAGTGCTGAGATTTCACATCCCTTTTTGTCTGTAATGGCATGAAAAACCTCCTTTATCCTCTTGTTAAAGAAGATCCAGCTCACTGTAGAAAAGCTGATAGTGTTTCGGCATGAATATCTTACAGCCCAGCAGAGTTTTGTGATCACTGGACAATATTCTGTTTTACTAGATGAGGAGATGAGGGGACAGATTTAGGTCCAATTTTGATTCTGAAAAGTCTTTTCTTTCTGAAAAACCCTGGAAAAAAAGAGAAAATTTTCGTCCAGCCCAATTTTCTGTATTTTTCTATTTCTTTACTTGACACATGATAATGCTTTATATTTAATTAAGATTATGTATAAACTTTGATATGTTTTTTAAAGTTGTGCTTATCATCATCTTTTGTGTACAGGAGTTCAGTTATCTTGCTTGTACCTGTCATAGGAATATGCCATAGGCTATTGTGTATGTCAATTTAATTTTTGTGCTTTGTATGTCTAATTTTGTGGAATCATTTTCATTTCCTCTTCTCTTTAAATTGATTTTTATGCTTCAAAGTACTGCTTGTCTCAAATTAGCTTTTTTTTTTTTTCAAATGGGAATATTAGTTTTTATTTACACTCTCTAGAGTTTTCGCAACATTTGTGCAATTTGCACTTCCATCGTTTGGGGTCTGACAGCCCTGCCATTACTTTCAACATTTTCATGAGTTCGTAAGTATGCAGTAAAATACTTCTGTGTAGAAAAGTGGCTGTCTTNGTTTGTTAAATAAATAGTTTTTTCCCTTTCACTTTGAGGAAGTATTTCTTTTCTGGAAGCTGGTGGGAGAGGGTGATTGTGGCCTGTTTTTATCAGAGAATATTTATCCCTCTGAATATATTTGTTCCAAACCAGGACAGTGGCATACAAAAATTTCATCTGAAAAGACATAGTAAGATTGGAAGAAACGTCAGTAGATCGTTTTGTCTGGTCTCCCATTTGAATATTTTGGAAAATAATCCAAAACAAGAGAGGCTGGAGGGATTTTAGTTCTGCTCTGCATTTAAAGAAATACAGACACCTGAAATACGGGCAAATACTTTGTAAGCACATTTTTTTCTTCCCAAAAATAAAGGTAAAAAAGAATAGCATGTGCATTTCTATTGGCATGCAGCCTCTTTCCACAAAATGTTTTAATTTATGATAGTAGCCCATATTTACATAACACTGGAACAGAAACTGTAGTTGCAGTATTACTGGGAAGAAATACTAGACTTGTTCTGCTTTGTCTCTGGTGGTTTAATTACTAAAATTTATTTAAATTACTTTCAGCACTTGCTAAAGGTGCTCTGCACAACAGCTTCCATTCACAGAGATTTGTTTCTTCATAATCCGGGGTTCTGAACCAAGATGGGAATTCTGAAAGAACTTTACACTGCAGAATCTCTTTTTATTCTGACGTATGCTCACATTATCTTGCACTTGTGTCAAATACTTCATTTTCGTATATGAAGTTTGAGAATATGGTACTTCTGCTATTTCATTTCAGCAAATTATTAGTGTTTAAGTCTGTAACAGACATGTATTTTAAGCAGCATGATTACTTCATATTGCACATGTATTTACATTAGAGCTTTTTAGTGATTACCTTATGTGGTGGGTTTATCCCAGCCAGCAACCAAGCGCCTACCAACCACTTGCTCCCTCCCTTCTCCTTGCAGTGTGATGGGAGAGAGAATTGGAGGAGCAAAAGCAAGAAAAACTCGAGGGAAGGAAAAAAAACCCCAAGTGATGTGAAGGCAATCACTCACCACCTCCCACAGGTAGATTGATGCCCAACCAGTCTCTGAGCAGCAGCTACCTCGGAAAGTTCAAACACCCAGTTTTCATTGCAGATCATTGTTATGTGTCCCAGAACATCCCTTTGGTCAGTTGGGGTCAGCTGTCCTAGCTGTGCCCCCTCCAAAACTCTTGACCACTCTCAGCCTGACCATCATGGGGGGCAGTGTGAGAAGCAGAGAAGGTCTTGAGTCTGTGCAAGCACCACTTGGCAGAAGCAGAAACATTGTTGTGTTACCTGTTTTGGTCATAAATGCAAACAGCACCAGTTGGGTTGCTATGAAGAAAATCAACTTCAGCCAGCCAGGGGCGAGCACTCCTTACCTTGTTTTTCAGTTTAAGTTGCTACGAACAGCAGTACTTAAACGATTTGGAAGGACATTAACCTTGGCTGTGCAGTACTCTGGAGTCTGGGGTTCCTGCTCTGACAGCTCTAAGGGCACCATGTTTCCCAGAACAGCTGGGTTTTATGAAAATGTTTTCTGCTGTTACTGTCAAGTGAATAATGATACCAAATGGTGTTAACTGTCTGGTGGCTCCTGAAAACTTCTGCTAATAACTGCTGTTTCTTAATATGTTTTATATTGAAATTAAAAGGAAAGCAGTATAACTTTACTAGTGTTATGACAGATGTGTGTATGAATTTTTATATCGTGATCACATTTCTGTAGACAGTTTCATGGTGTCACTTCAAAGTTTGTTGTACATTATCTTTGTGTACCTTTCTTTGTTGGCTTGACTGGTATGTGGTATCTTACTCTAAATCTTTATGGGATTTCCTTTCTAGGAGAAGGCAGTCTAAAGGAATGGTCTCAGGACACTGAAATCATCAGAAACAGCATCCTAGTTCCCTTTTGTTTGTCTAGCAAAGCCACATTGTCAAGGACCTCTGTAGTTGTTTACAGATCAAGAGAAACAGTTGACCCATTCATGCCTTCTGGCATAATGGCATCTTATGTCTGTACTCTCATACCTTCCTGTTTTCCCAGTAGATTCTAACATGCTGAATGACTTGCATTCAGGAGAGATTGGTTAGACAACATGGAGTCTTGCACACAGGCATTGGTATGGGGAGTACCATAAGGGGAAACAAAAGTATACTGTTCAAAAACATCTGTCAGGGAGGGGAGGGAGGGAGGGGAGGAAGGAAGGAAGGTACATCCCATCTTTTATCAATGTTGGTATTGGGGAGAGAATGGAGAAGGCAACAGATGGCTTCAGAAAGCTGTTGAAGGATTAGGATGCTTACGAGTTGGGTTAGAGGGGTGAACTAGATGGTCAAACTGCAAAACAGATGCTTGGATAGTCGTTTGGAAAGATCGGCTGCTTCCTCTTCAGACAATTGTCTGAAATACAAGGAGATGAAATAATTCAAACATAACCTAGATTTGATGTAGCCTACTGAAATACTACCTGTTTCTTGAAAATAAGGGTTTCGGGTGAAGTGAAATCCTTGGGGATTTTATTATCCTTAAGGTAAAAAGTGGGAAAAGGAGAGGAAGTTAGGAAGGTTTCTGTGAGCGCACAGAAGAACAAAATATATTGAAAAGTGATTAAGTACTTAAATAATGTCATTTGGTCTAGGAATTGGAGTTTTGACATGAAGCTCTGAATGTGGCATAACAACACTCCCATCTACTAGGGTGATTTACTCCTTCAGTTATTTTAACTTTGAGAGCCTTCTTGTTTGGAAGCTGCAGTTGACAAGAGGCTAATTTCTTTTCAGTACACTGGGAAGAAGAGCAGGAATTGCTGTGTCTTTGTGTATCGTCTCATTTCACATGCCTTTCATCATTTACTATTCAAATAATGTCGAAGTAAAAAATAGCTCCCATTAATTAATAAGAAAGAAATGTTGACTGTATTTGGAGGACCTCTGCCCAGAAGGGGATTTAAATAAATTTTAAAATATGTATGAATAATCAGAAATCCATGTGTTAAAGCTGCACATAAGCCATTGTAGCAGGACTGTTTCTATAGAAGTGTTGGCATCAGTAGTGTATAGATAGTAGAAGTGTGAGTAGATATCTGAATGAAATAATAAAGATACTGACAGGGGGAAAAGACTTCTTGGCCCTTAGAATTTAAATCTGAACCCATGCTGAGCTTTTGAATAGGGCAGGAAAAATTGATCCCTTTCAAGATCAAAATGAGTTGAGAAGGGCATGTGGTAGTGGCTTTTAGGCAGCTTCAGTGTCCACTATTAGAGAAAAAGCTCTTCATAGGCAAAAAGGTGGAAAAGTTTATTAGTTTTTAAAATGTGATAGAGGAAGTAGTTTAATAACCTATTGTGGGTAAATTAGTATATGGACATAAGCTATAAATTACATCAGCAGTTTGGTCATCAATGCTGTGTTTTTTCTAGCAGATCATTTTGTCAATATAATTTGAAAATGTTTTCATTACATTTTGGGGGGTGAGATTCAGTCAAAGGTGTGAATATGTCACTTCACCAGTGCCATTTCCTACTGGTTGTTGTCCTGAGAGCTTGTCTCTGATAGATCTGGTGAGGGAAGATAGTTAATTTGGGTTTCTGAAGTCTCTTTAGCTTAAAGTGCTTCATGCAAAGGGATATAGTTTTTTATTTGACTTCCACCAGTAGCATTTGTATGTAGAAAGCAAGTAGTGGGAAGGAAAAGAACTACGTCATTACAAAATGGAGATTTTAAAAGTGATACTTGACTTTTTAAATATTTCTGCATGCTCTTCTTCCCCTTTAAGCATAAATATATATTTTTTTTAAACTAGGGAGGCAGATTGAAGCACTTTTCTGTCACTGGAAAGTATACAGAATATAGTGGTTACATATTTTTGAGGGTAGTAGGTTGGAACAGAGCCTTGCTGAGAGGAAGTTAGAGTCCCAAGATGTTTCTTTTTCTTTCTTCCCTGGCTCTTCTGGGGAATGTTAACCATCTGAAGTGAACTCTGCATGCTCAAAAAGTAAAACATTTGCCAAAGTACTTCTGCAGACTGTACAAATAAACTCTATGTGGCAGAAGTATGCCAGAGAAAATCTTAAGACTGAGGATGTTTGCTGTCACGTCCTTCAGTTTTGTAGCATTACCAAGACCCCTCTAAGATGAAGGAATGCTTTACTTTTTGATGTAAAGAGTCTGTTTTGCATTGCTAAGGAATAATGTGTGTGAAAGAGAAGGAGCAAGACCCTGTCATTTATTTAGCCATCAGTGAGCAATACTTTGATGCAATAAGCAGATTCTCCTATAGCTGTGCTCAGTGTGTTAGAAAACAAATGGGACAAAGCTTCCTTTCCGGCACAGAAGGCAGAAAGTACAATGAGAGGAATGAAAAAACCCAAAAGGTGTCTAGCCTGGCAGTATTACCAGAGTAAGAATCATGAGTGGGAATGATGGAGAACACAGGGAAAGATTTGGAAGCTGAGTTACTAGTTGGGAATGTGTAGAGAGGCTTTTAATAGCATGTTTCTTTTTAATAGCATGACACCTTTCTGAGTCGTGTCATATCATTCATGGAGAAGTATGTGAGGAAAAATATCCTTCAGCCTTTTGTGGTTTACATGTGAATGGAGGCAGCTGATGGGAGTCATGCCAGAGGTTGCTGTTCTGCTGTCCAAAGCAATTGCCTCTGAATTGCTTGCATGGACTGAGCAAAATGGAGCTGGTGTTGTTTTATGAAAAGAAGTTACTCTGAGAAAGGGGTTCTTATGATTCTGTTGTGAGTCTTTCAAGCAAATAATGTATCAAATCAGTGCCTTCTTTTGAAGACCAAAGAGATATTGATACTGTGTTATTAAAGGAAG
Source organism: Calyptomena viridis (assembly GCA_013390005.1). Taxonomy (NCBI): domain Eukaryota; kingdom Metazoa; phylum Chordata; class Aves; order Passeriformes; family Eurylaimidae; genus Calyptomena; species Calyptomena viridis. Next base: position 231,837 of record WEIV01009788.1, read on the forward strand.
TAGAATCAAAATGGCCATCTTTCCTAAAACACTAGTTTCTGATGCCTGTCCAGGTCTGTGGTGTAGGTTGTAGGGTGCAGAGTTGTGTGCAGTGTTCCCTCCTCTAGATCAGGCTAATCAAGTGATCTGCTTCTCCTTCCTATTTGGAGCATAGTGTATTCACATAGCACTGAATTGCACACTGTGTTTTGGCAAGGCCATTTATTGTCTCCACCACTGATAAACTACTGGAAAAGTAGTTTATGTTGATGTTAGATTTCTAATCCCATGCCCCCTGAGCTGTCTTCAGTTGATAAGCTAATTAATTGGTGGAGAAAAATAGTGCTGAGACCCTTGCCACATAGCACCACGAGCATCTTTAGATGGGGAGGTGAATTGAGTGCATAAACCTAAACAAACTGCTCATTGCTGGATCTGTGTCAACCCACAGCAGCTGCTGGTTTTGAACTTGGGAACATTTAGACTTGATTGATTAACTACTAGAATGGTGTTAGCAGTAGTATTTGGGTATATATAAGCACCTGATAGGAACACAGTACAAATGTATGCAGCTGCAAACTGGTGTCTGATCTAAGCAGCACCGAGATGAAGAGGATATACTCCAAATGAGATTAAGTGAGGCATCCCTTTTCTCATAACTGCACAGATGAGTCACATTCATAGGCATTTGATGAACTTGTGGTTGGAGCTGGAAGATACAAGATCCTTTAAGGTACCTGTTTGGCAGAGTCTAAATGTCAGTGTGGAAATGTGGAGGGTTATATTCTGTGCATGTGCATATCTTGGCATACTTAGTTTATGGGCATCTGTGTGGTGTTGGCTGAACGACAAATTCAGAAGCATTTGACTAACAGTGAGTCCAGATAAATCCTTGTTCTTGTATTTCACTGCCACAGTATTTGTACAGTGTTAGAAGGTACTTTCTCCCATTGAAAAGTAGCATTGAGAATAGCAGCCAGCTGAATAAATTACTTCTTTGGCTGAAGAGGTAAACGCTTTCGAACAGAAGTCCTGCCTTCAAACCTGGGCAGTCAATGTTCCGTACATGCCAAGTGTGTGTTGTTTCTGTTTTCCCTCTCAGATGTGGTAATTTAAAATTTAATCATGTGAAGGATTGTATTTATTTTACTCATGTGTTACTAATCTGTGTAATTTAACAGCAAGTAGGGACATAAACTTCATCAAGATCCAGATGATAAAAAAAAAAAAATTGGCTGAAATCCCTCCTCTCGTTCTAATACTGAAAGCAAAAAGTGGCACTGGAAAGCACAAAACTGTGATTACAAAAGCTGTTATTTTTTTGCTGATTACTACATTATAACCTGGGGTGATGGTGCAGCAGTGTTAGAAAGGGTCTTCCATTTCTGCAGTTTGTTTCCCTCTGTGCTTGTCTTCTGTGTATTTAGTTAGATTTATTTGGTTGGTTTGTTTGCACTGGCACTTAGGATAAAAAGTAGTCCTTAGGAGTGCCTTTTGCCTGCTGCTGGGAGTGGAGCAGCACTGATGTGGGCCTCTTCTGTGGCCAGGGCAGAAGGTCGAAGAAGTCAGTTGTGTTCTTTAAGTCTTCTCATTAAGTCTTTCTTAATGAGAAAAAATGGTTTTTATGTACAATCTCAGAGTTTCTTTTTGGTGCCAGCTGTCATCTGTTCAGAGAATTCTTCAAAACTATGGTGCTTGGTTTTGACAGTATTTATTTGAACTTTTTTGATACTTTTCTACTCATTAAAATACTTTTGATGTAGTGTTTGAAGAAATTGCTAAAATTTCTGATTTGGAACAAGGAGTCAGAGAAACTAACATTACCTACCTGTTTCAACACTCGAGTATTTTTAAGCTGACTCTTAAATTAATTCTCTATATTTTTGACAAAATAATTCGATTACCGTAGAACATCTCTACACAACAGTAGCTCAATGTATATTTCTTACTGCAAAGTCTATCCCTTAATGGTGTGAAAGTTCAAAAGGTATTTACGGCTGATGTGTATATCTTTCATATGTGTCTTTTAACTATTTAGATGGGAGGTCTTGATGAAAATAAATGAATAAATATATATACCCACACAGAGTAAAACTTATTACGGTGTAGACATACAATACTTGTAAACACCTAGGCTACCACCACTGGCACAGAAAACTGGTTTTAAAAAAATTAGCATAAATTAGTGCAAATATCAGGTTCTCCTGATTGAAGTCTCAGTTATAGAAATGCGTAGCTGCCTGTGTGCTGTACAAATAAATGCTTTAATTTTGGGGGGCAGGCTACACAGCTTCCAAGGAGAAACTGTGCAAATCTGTTTTAAAGAAAGTTATTCTTTTTCTTAAATTTAATAAGCAGTGTCTGATACATAAAAAAGCATTGCATTTTGGTTTTTATAATGAAACACTTTTTTTTTTTCATAAGTGTAAAAGGTATGTGAAAATGCAAATAAAAGGAGTAGAAATTCTTACGGAAATGAGGACACTTTAATTTGCTTTATGTTTATAAGTAAGGGAAACAACTTCATCATTAGGAAAAGAATAAAAAGCAAAGGAATGAAGAAGCCCAGAAAGTTTTTGACCTAAGGGTGTTTTATGGAAGTAATATGCTTAATTTTGTTTCATTTTATGCCCTCTAATACTTGTTTTGAAATCAGACTTGAAAATAACTATACCACCACAGACCAATGCTGCCACTGCCCCAGGGTGCAAAGCTCATGCCAAAGTGTGAAGTTGGTGAAGCCTGGGGGCTGAGAGCTTGGGTTGCTGCTGGCTGGGGAAGGAGCTGATCCCAACAACAGCACCTGCAGGTTTTTGACAATTTCTCTTGATGTTTACAACTTCTTGAAAGTGGGTTCCTCGGTCTTGCTGGATGTCTCCTATACTAAGGAGTTTAGGACTGGCTTGAATATATTGGCTGTTACAAGTACTTGAGTGCATCTAGTTATTCTGTTATGAATACATAATGGCTTTGGAGGGCATGGAATGTACTAACTTACAAGCATGTGTTTAAAGCCACAAGAAGGTAAACCTGCAACCTCTCAAATCTGCTTACATTTGTGTTTTTCTCTTTTCTGTACAGATAGATAAGGCTGAAGTCTGTTAGATTGGAACTGAAATGTAAAAGCTAAACAATGAAACTATTTGTAATGGTTCTTGTGTGTCACATACTCTTTGAGGAAATTTTTTAGCCTAATAAACTAAGGATTTCTAACTCTGGAAGTTAGGTTTTGAGCTGTTGCATCTAACTTCCATGACTTAGTATTTTTTTCTTGTGTGGGCAAGAATGTTTGGTTTGATTTCTGGTTTACTACAACAGCTTTTTTATTATATAAATACCTTTAAATTTTTTCTGGCAGTTCCTTTTTTGGGAAGAGTGGATGAATTTTAAAAATGTATCAAGCCCACAGTTTAAAGAATCAGTGCATTTAAAAGGCTTTAGTGTGGAAAGCAGATACTAAGTTGTCTGTATTTGTTTTAAGTTAAGGCTATTCAAATGAACTGGAGTGGTATTTTTGTATACCAGCTATTGCTGAGAGTCAGTGATTTGTCATTTGATGCATTACTATAAGGTGGTAAGATGATTTTGTGTCAGAGTGACATTTTCTTTATTATAACATAATTTTTCTTGTTGACATAGTACAGCCCTGAAAATAGGTGTCGTGCATGTATTTGACTGACTGGGTGTGAGTTCAATGTGAATTAAAACTTATACTCTGTCTAAGAAAGTTGGAAAATTCTTATTTATGTCCAGCATCCAGTGAATTAATTACTTAAGAATGACCTTTAGATGTTTGAAATTCTGACATGCACTGGGGTGTATTATACTGTGGGAACTGCCTTTAAAAACATAAGGATTAGGCATAGAAATCTCTTGTTGAAAATGAATGCTTTTGTTTCTGCCTTATGAAATAGTTATAGTCTCTGGAGCAGTTCTTTCTTCCTGCTTATATTGCCTTGGGATTTGAAGTGTCATGGCAGTAATTTGTAGGCAAAAGGACAATTTTGTTTCTGTAGGGTATTTCTTTTTTGTATGTTCTGTTCCGGATTGTGCAAGTCTTTCCAAGAACAACAGAAAAAAAGATGTTTAGTTCTTGAAGAATATTGAGGTGCAGCATGGGTTAAAGCATTTGACAATCTATTTGATTAAGCTGGCTTTGACAGGATTAGTCATATGGTATTTGATGACCAGCCTTTTGATTAGTCATGGTGTTTCAGCAAAGCCTGTTTGAGAAGGACATCAACATTGTACAGTGTGGTGAGTTGACCTTGGCTGGACTCATGTTGCCCACTATCCACCCTATCACTCCCTTCCTCAGCAGGATGGATGAGAGTGAAAATAAGGAAAGTGGAGGTCAGTCTCTTCTCCCAGGTAACAACTAACAGGATGAGAGGAAATGACCTCAAGTTGCACCATGGGAGGTTTGTATTGGATATTAGTAATAATTTCTTCATTGGGAGGGATTGTCAAGCATTGGAACAGGCTGCCCAGGGGAGTGCTGGAGTCACCATCCCTGGAGCTACTTAAAAGATGTAAAAAAGTAAATGTTAAAAAAAAAAAAAAAAAAGAAAAAAAGACTTAAAAGGTGTAGATGTGGCTCTTGAGGATGTGGTTTGGTGGTGGACTTGTCAGTCTTAGGTTAATGGTTGGAGTCGGTGATCTTAAAGTTCTTTTCCAAACAGATGATTCTATGATTTGATGGTTCTATATCCTAATGTTTGCAGTGAAGATTTAGCCAAGCTTACTCAGTTTTCTATACTGGGAACTTAAATGTTGAGTATCCTCTTTTTTGAAAGGGCTCCTTTGCATTAAATTTGATTCTCACAACCCCCATTTATATACTGTCACATTAGGTGTTTTAGTGCATTAAAATTCACAAAGACAGCTAGGGAATAAAAATGGAGTAAAGAAGTCAGAAGAAAATTTAAAAGATGGTTTAATTCTTAATCTCATTTAAAACAGATGAAACAGAATTCTTTTGATGAACCAACTTTCACTTGTACTGGGCTTTAGGGCAGTGCAATAGTTGTGAGAGAAGTTAAGTGACTTTGAATTGGAGGATATTACATTAAAATATGGGCCAGCAAATGAGTTCTCTTTGAGTTTTGGTTTTTATACTGAAGGCTACTGCTATGAAATATAGAGACCTTCATTGCTTTACTTCAAAGCAGATCACTGCTTAAAATTCAATGCTTCTCTTAACTCTGTTGTCTAAAGAGAACATTAGCTTCAGTTTTAAAAATCGCCTTGAAGTCTTCAATTTCATTTGTAAAGCTGCTCCTTCTGTGTTTAGTACCAGTAAGAGGCTAAAGGAAAATGCACCTCTCTGTCTGCATTCAATACAGGAGAGTCAAGTTCAGCAAATACTTGAAAACGATTGTGTATTGTGCATGAAACCAGAACAGAGAGATCAATACTAAGCAACCTGTGTCCTACACAATGTTTTTACAGATAGAGTTGAAGTGGATGTGGAATAACTTATCTCCATACAAGAACAGGGAAAGCTTGCTGCCTACATAGTAATTCTGGGAAGCAATTATCTCATGATCATCAGCATTACATTAGTTTTATATACGTATATCTGTCTATCTATCTGTATATGGCCAGCTTATATAGATATCATCAGCATCACATTAGTTTTACATTAAATCATATGGGTAGCTTATCTACCAGATCACCCTTAAAACAAAGTTACTGCAGCTGAATAAAGGATTTTCAAAATTGTAAAGGCAACTGGGACTCTCAGAATTGGTTTTTCACCATGATACATTGGGAAGTGTAAAGATGTCTTACTCCAAATTGTTATGTTACCGTCTGAGAGTTAACAAATGACACAGTAACTCATGATCAATAAACCACCCCTTGCCCCTGTGCTCCCTTGGCTCTGGTAGGAGGCATCAGCTGGATTCTAAATGTTTTTGTACAAATTGGGAAACTAGGAAATCTTAATTTCCCCTAGTGGTCACTCTGCCACAAGGGTAGTGCTGTAAAATTGTGATTGTGATTAGTGGGGATTGTAAGGGCTGGTTTCCACTCTACTGGAAAAAATCTTTCACCTTCTCTCAAATTTTTTTTTTATTTTGGTACACAACATTTTTGCCATGGTAAAATGTAATATACTTGCTACTGTTGGTAATGATTTTTTTAAAGAATATTTTAGGAGTACAGTGAGCCTGAATACTTTTGGAAAAACTTAGTTTCCAATAGTTGTGTCTCACCCAAAACTGATTCCAGAACTATGCTCTGGGAGTCCCTATTGTGTGTTGTACCACAACGTGCACAACATTCAAATTGTAAGAGAAGCTAAAACAGCTACTGTTTCTTTACTTAGGTACCTTCTCTTGACTGTCTATGCAAAATAAATTTTAGCAGTGCACTTGATAAAGAAAGTTTAGATAAAATGTATGTATGAAACACTGTCTTGCTTACTGTGACTGAATTAAATATTGGTGCAGCAGATCTTTGTTATATTTTTTATTCTAAATTGTTTCATTCAAGTAAAATATACCTTCTAACACAAGATTTGCCAATATATTTTCAGCTGATTTATTTTTTCCAGTTTTTTTTTTTTTAAATGCAGCCTTTTTTCTCTGCCAGCAGGAAGTGTGTATCTATTGCTTCATGAAATGGGAGCATGTTGAGATCTCATAATAAACAGCTCCAACAATTTATTAAATCGTTTTAGATAACTGCAGATGCATTATTTACTACAACATACCCTTTTTTACATATAACTTAAAGTGACTGAAACAGTATGTCTTATGTGCATCTTGTTCTGTTTTTGTCTCTACATCCTTTGATATCCACACAAATCCTAATTCCCTCTCACTCCCTTTTCAAAATGCCCTTTGTTTCCTTCTCTCTCTCTGCACATCTGGTTGTCCTGCTCTTCCCCTTCCTCCCTTCAGCTTGATAGTCTCATTTCTAAAGCTTTGTTCTGCAAAGTACATAATTAAGCAGTAAGACATGACAGGGCATGAATATTGTTGTATTAATTGAGGGGGGAGAGAGAAGGAAACCAAAGGGAAACTACAGAGAAACAATACCAGCTGGCACTCCATGGGTATATAATTTGCAATTCATTTAGAAAAAGCTCGTCCGTGGGGTGGAATTTTCATTGGAAAGTGATGGCCAAGCCCTTACACCAAATGGATGCTTCTCAGACAGAAGCTTTGCTTTGCACTTGTGGCAGCATGACTGCTGGAGCTCTGGCTGGTTAGACCTGCTCTGATCTCTGATGCTGGCCTGTCGTGACCGGAGGGGCTCTGCAGCCAAAAACCTATTAACTGCTCCACAAAGATAGATGGTTCCTTTTGAGGGAAGGGCTGTTGCAGCATAACTATCATTTTTCTGCTGAGAAGTAGGTGTTAATAATATCATTCTGTACTTAGACAAAGTGACTGTAACATCTGTCCCTGTGCTACTGATTGTAACAGCCATTTCCACTTGAAAACGTGCAAAGAAAATATTAATGAGTGGTTGGCAGGGGCCTGGAAGTGTGAAGTCTTTACCTCCTATCTGTGTCCAAGTGGTGTACAGTAAAACCAAGTCTGAGCAGGAAGAAAGATGGGAAATAAAAACTCCCTCTCTCAGGGAAAAAGCAAGTTGGTAGCAGCCACAGTAGTGAGAGCTGGAAGTAACTGTGTGCACAGAGCAACCAGTTCCATGGCTCTGAAACTGGAACCACTCTTTATTTTTCTGTAAATTTAATGGTATTTTAGTAATTTATGCACTCCAGATGGAAAAATAAAAACTATAGTGACTTGTGCAATTGGGCTGGGTTAGACGGAAATCCTTTAAAAGAAAAATTCGAAATGAATTCCAATCTCATCTCCAGTTTCATGAACTTGTTCTGTTTGCATTTCAAATGCAATCTTGAAGTGAAGATATAGAACGTAGCCTACAAATATTTGAAACAACAAGGCTTCTGCATGTATGTGTCATTGAGAATTAAACGTGTAGTTTAACTTTATTAGCTCTGTGTGTGTGTGAGCATAATGATACATTGCTGTCCTAGCCTGTAAGAGTACAAAATGGTAAGGACCAGAGATGCACCTCATGGCAGCTGATAGACTACAGAACATTGTCTGCTTTCTCAGACTTTCATTCCTCTCAGCTTGTTTCTGGCTTCCAAAAAAAAGCCCAGGCCTTAGTCTTGAGTATCTTATTCTTGTATCAAGAAATACAGAGAAGTTATTCAAGATATCACTGATACATGGCATGAAAAATTGCTTCCTCTTCTTCTGTATATTTGTAAGTCTGATGTAAGACGTGAAAATATTTAGGTGATCTTGGCTGTTTTCTTTCCATTTATAAATGAATTGGCAGGCAAATATGCAGAATGGAATGTAGATTACACAGAATGCTGTGCAGCATGTCTATATATGGCTTTGCATCATATGTGAAATTAATGTGTTTGTATATGATCAAGAAAGCTCTGACCACTAGTTTTAATGCTCAACAGCTTTTTCATTTGAGAAAGTGGTTTTTAATGTGTGGGATTTTTTAAAACAAGTTATGATACTGGAGCATTAGAACCATACTAGGACTAAAATTCTTGTGGCCGGTTGTGCTGTTCAGAAGAAGTTCCAGATAAAACATTCCAGCTTCTTCTTAGTAATTATCGTGGGCCAGTATAGGAACTGGGACCCACTGTGCTTTCATGCTTTTTTTTTCCTGTCCACTGGAAAAGACAGCCTTGTTCTAATTTTGTATTTAAAACCAATAGAATTCTGTTAACTCCATGTGCAGCCTATAAACCACCTGGCTTCACAGGGTGATTTTGACTTTCCAGAATTCCCTATATTATAGTGATTTATTTTTATTTTGCCTTCTTTCTTGGAGGGAGGGCAATATTTTTCATCTTCCATACCAGTGTTTGCTGGCTGCAGCTTGTGAGCTCTAAGGTGTGTGTACTTGCACTTGATGTACTTCCTTTTGTTCCTCATGAGTTGGGCCTCATTCAGTTTTCAGATTTGTAAAGTCTAGTGATTGACATCTGTAGTCAGTGCCTGCTGAAGGTACTGAGAATTCAACATGAATATATGTGGGCAGAATGTGGATTTGCTTTGAAAACTGTTGAAGTGATTTTGTTAATTTATTCATCCTGTATTATACTACAGCAGCTTTGAGAGGGCTGTCGTGGTCTCTTGGGAGAAATTCCCTCATAAAGAAAAATGAATAAATAATGAAAACTCATTGAGTGATCCTAAAGCAAAAAAAAAGAATTTAGGGTATTTCTGGTATCCTATTCTGAAAATGCTGAAATGTAGTAAACAAGGGGGAAGGAAAAAACATTTTTCACTTCACTTTTGGTGTTTCTGATGTCTGGGTTCTGTCACTGCTGCTTTATGAAGTATCTCACTGTCACATTTGCATCAAATTGAGCTAGACCTTTCTGAATCAGGGTAAGTAAAAAAAACAATACTTATTTTTCCCCCTGAAATTTAACTATGCCCACAGCACCATTGAAGGAATGGATATAATGGCTTTTGACTGAAATTTTCATGGAAGTGGAGTGGGAACAAGATGCATTTAGCTGATTTTGTAACTTCTGATGCACAGTAAAGTTGCAGAACCCTGTGTATCAATCCATTGTCCAATTGAGTGTACTTAAACCATGTAAAGTTGTTGCTGAAGCTCTTGTGGGTCCTTCAACTTCTGATAGCTCTCATTCTCATGTCCTCCTTTCCTTCTAGTACTCTGCTTCATGGTAATAGATGCTCTTTGATTTCTGTCGTGTTTTCCATGTTTTGGCTCACTTGTTCTGAATTTGTATAAGAATTCAAAAATTTTGCTTTATTTTCCCTTTACATTTTTAGGTGCTATATCCCAGGCTTCAGGCTTTGTGGCATCGTCTTTATAATGGAGTATTAGAATACCTTGTCACTCTGATATATTCTTGGCTTTCATCAAGAAGGTTCGTGTCCAGATTTCCCAGATGAGAGTGATGGACATCTTGCCCTCATCTCTTGACTGCATGAAAAACACATTCTTACTCTGCTTTTGTTGTATCCTTATTTCCACAAGAATAATTTCATTTGTTACAGAGTAGCACTGCAATTTTTCTTTTGTTAATGGCAATGAAAGCTCTTTCTGTCTACTTTTTTTTTAATGATTAATTTAATTCTGTTTTTTACCTTATGATTTTTATATATTTAGTGTGATTTGTCTATATATTTTTATTTATTGCACAATAGGAATATATTTCTTGTTTGAGAACATGATCTTCATTTAGATTGTAAAATCAAGAAACCCATATGTCAATTGTTTATGCTAGTAACAAAATTGCTAGAATTGGTCATTGTGTTTCAGTATCCTTTAGTGCATGGAAGATTTTGGTAAGCAAGAAGGATTTTGGAGATCAATAGTAAAGAATGAAATATTACTGGGACTGAAAAAACCTGTGGCAAGTTATGGCAAATTTGCCTGCACTGGGATGGATATGGAAGGATAACTGTTCCAAATAGCAATAAATATTTAAGTGTTTTAAGTTAAAAATCAAAAGAACCATAAAGTCAATGTAAATGCTACAACTGGGAGAATTCTTACCTGTTTAGACAATCTGAATGAAAAATACTATTTTCCCAAATTACGGGGTTTGGAAGTGCAGCAATAACATGAAGTTAATGGGCAGTTGCTGCATGGGAATTAGATCTTAGGTGCTTTGTGCATCTGTTTCCTGGACTGCCAAGTCTGCCTCTAACTCCAACATGATGCCTTGCAATAGGAGAATACATTGTGGGAATATGTGTGCTGTATACAGTTGTGGCAGAAAGCATAATTCGTAGAAGAAATACAGCCCATGGAAGTATGAGTTGGGAGGAGGAAAAAAAAGTGGGTAGAATACAATGTTTTCTTATGTAAATAGAAATATTTTTGGAGTGGAAAGGTGTTATGGTTTGACTCTGGCTAAATGCCAAGAGCCCACACACAGATCCAAAATTTCAGAGAAGGAAAAAAACCCCTCGACTTTTGTGATAAGGATTACAAGCAACTGTTTATTAACTACTTCACACAAGCAAAACAGGCTCTAACTTAGAATATTAAGTATTCACTACTACTACTACTACTAAAAAATCAGAGCTTAAGAGTTTAAGGGTGAGAAGTTTGGCAGATGTTACAAACACCTTTCTCCCCCCACCCCTCCCTTTAAGATCTTTCTCCTTCCTCCAGCAGCTCAGGAAGATGGGAGTGGGGGG
>WEIV01009788.1:243238-272538 GCA_013390005.1 Calyptomena viridis
TAGCCCCCCCCAGCTAATAAAAAAACTCTGGCTACTTAAAACCACAACAAAAGACTTTAATGTTCTTGATTATTTTCTACTGAAGAATCAGCCTCTTTTTCATAAGAACAGAAAAGTATAGAAAAACTCTCTGTAACCAGTTGTCATTAAAAAAGGATTTGACTGAAATTGGTTTATTTTTTGTGTGCATGTGTATGTGTGTTTGTATTTGGGGGTGGAGGGATGTTGGCTGAGGTTGTGGTGTGGCTTCTTTTTCCCAATAATCAAGGAAGAGTAGTGAAGTTTCAGAGTTAGTTTTCTAATGATATTGTGGAACATTCACCATTTTAGAAAAAGTTTAAAAAGCCATTGAGATGAAGAGTTGTCAGAAATTGTTTCAATTTAAGCAGTTCTTTCCTGGGAATGCCTTGCTTTCTAGAATTTTAAGGACCAATGTAGATGTTTTCCAGCAATGGAAGAAACTGAGGGTTTTTTGAGTCTCCAGAGCTGTAAACTATTCCCAGTGCACATAACTGCACAGTAATGTACTGGGCAAAAATTTATTCCTGATCTCAGCTGGTTATAAGTCTGTGCCCTGGAGCATGAAGACTGAGGTTCTTGCAATTTTTAGTCTCGTTACAGAGGCTATTAATCATTATGTACAATCCCTTCTTGAATGTTGCTAAGCTCTTTGTTCAATATGTTCTGAGCTATTGAGCCTCACAGGTCAATTACATAGTGTTTATAAAGCTAATTCTAGATTTTGACCAACAGTGAAAACGTAACCCTCAATGGGACCAGCCATTGCTTTTAAGTCAGCTGTTGTTTCCTATGTTGCATAGATGAGGGGACAAAACCAACAAATGATATAATACTCAGATTTCACAAAAGGGGAAAGGCAGCTAAATGCAGATGAGCTTTTGCAATTTCTCTTACCTTCTCTTTGTTTCTGTTCAGAATTCTCAATGGTAATTTTGGAGTTAATGTTAACTACTGACCTCCCATGTTGCAGTGGGCAGTTTACTCCAGTGGATGGATGTCTGCTACTGCTGCAGTGTTGGGATATGATTCCATCCATCTGGAGTAAAGTGATGCTCAGCATGTTTAAGTAATGTGAAATTTCATTCCTTGCTCCCCAACAGGTGAGGCATCTGCACATGGTGGACCCAGACAGAGACCTGGGACATGATTTTTCTTTTCTCTTTTCCNTTTCCTTTCCTTTCCTTTCCTTTCCTTTCCTTTCCCCCTCTTCTCCCCTCTTTTCTTTTCTCTTCTCTTTCTTTTTCTTTTCTTCCTCTTCCTCCCCTTCCCTTCCCTTTTCTCCCCTTCCTCCTTTCTCCTCTCCTTCTTCTCTTCCCTTGGTAATTTCATTAGCCTAATTCTGGTGATCTACTTAAAAAGCCAAAACAATGAAAAGAACTCAATCCAAAACAAAATGCCAAAATACACAATGAAAACAACTGGACTCGAGTATCTTGTTATATGTTCTGAAAATGTCAGGAAATCATGGTTAGAGTTAGGATAGCTGTCAAGTTATAAAAAGATATCAGCTTCCCAGACAATTTTGTGGACTTGGGAGAAGACCATCTGGAGGAGAAACAGAGCATATCCAATAATTGCAGAAAAGAATCATCACCAGTATCACACTCAATTAATGCAAATGTTCAGCTGCCGAATTGCTGCATAAAAAGCTGACACAACATCACCTTGATTTTTCCTTGGGGAATATTTTAATAAAACACCACCCTATTCAGGCAATGAAAATTGCCTAGCATTAAAAGCATAGGGCAAAAGCTATATGTTTCTTTCTCTTCTAGGAAGTGTAGTAGCTGGCTAATTTGTTTTCTATGAAATGAAAACTTTCTTATGAGCCTGCCAGGTGCGCAACATGCATTTCAAAATGGTGAGTTGGAAAGTCTGGGAAGTTTCCTTCCAAAATTAAAGGAAGATATGTTTCCAGCTTGAACAGGCAAATATTACATTTCTTCTTTTGAAATGCTGAATGCATGTCTGAGACAGTACTGTGATACATGGGAAAGGACCTTCCCTTTCTCTTGTATTTGCTTCCTCTGACTGGCTTCTGCAGTGAAGCTGTTTGGGAGCTGGCCAGTTTCTGTTCATCATGTAGGAAAGATACCAGACCCTCAAATGCTTTCACTTTACAAAGTAAAATAGAAGTCGTGCATTATGTTTTAACTAAACGGGAATTACTTGAGTTGCTTTGTGATTTTCTAAGCAAGACAAATATATTCATTCACGTGACTAAGAAACAACATGGGTTTTTTCCTGCTAGATACCAAATCTCATTTGGAAATCTTTCAAGTGTAAGTAGAAAAGTTGGACTGAGTAGTCCAGTTAGCATTTACCATCTTACTCAATAATGTGTCCTTTCAACTTCTCAATCAGCCAGTTACCAGGAAGCACTTTACTGAAGAGATGGTTTTTTCATCATTAGAAAGAATTCTATGGAACTGTAGCATAATTCAGGTCAGAAGGGACCCAAGCAAGTCCCTTGTTCATCACTCTCATGTTGTCCAGAAAGCCAGTCATTGTATCAGAGAAGACAATGCAGTTGGTCAGGTGAGATTTACCCCTGCTAAGTCCATGCCAGCTTCCCAGTCACCAGCACTTATATGTTTGTGGAAATGTGGTCCGAGAGGATTTGCTCCACAATTTTCCCAAGGATCTAAGTGAGGGTGACTAGTTTGTAGTTCCTTAATTGCCCTTTTGGTCCAATCTCCATTCCTAAGGGATTGTTGTATCACCCAAAATCTACTTCAGACAGGTGTCGATAATTAGTTGTCTATTTTGCAAGCCTGAATTCTTACCAGGTTGGCTGAAAACACTTGAAAGATAAAAAAAATCCTTTCACTTTTTCTTCTAGAAATTAAAATATTTTTAGATTCTTTCAGGTGTGGTTTTTCCCTCCCTCTGATACTCTGTTCTCTAAAGAAATTGAAGTTTACAGTTATTATGGTGGTTTCAAATATGGTGAAGGCATTTCCACATTTGTAACACAGTTGATAATCTGTTTATTCATCTAACCTAGATTACCTGGATTACCTAGAAACTTCAGAAATTGTTTTGCAGCACATCTCAGTCTTTTTTCTATAGCCAGAGTTTGTTGAGCTGCCATGACCTGTTTGGATGAGGATGCCAAGTGCTAATGCAGGATCACAGTGCCAAGGAAAATTGTGGGGTTTGATGTTTGACAGCACTCCCTGTTCTCATCCTTGGAGGGGAGATTGACTAAGATTCTGGGAAAAATGGTGCTTTATTTTTGGCGGAGAGAAGCTGTTACGTAAGTACTTAAAATCAAAGGTGCATATACCTTTGAAAATCATCATGTGCTGGGTTTTGTTTTGTTGCTGTCTGATCTCTCTCTAGGATCACCTGGATCTTCAACACCAGTAGCTAGCATTCTGACAGAGGTTATTGTGAATGAGAGCCCTTAATGTTTTGTTTGTCTGCAAGAGCAACCTAGATAGCATCTGCGTCTGCCCAGCTGTTTTCTTGACTCCAAGCATTACTCATTTGGCTGAATACTTGCTTCACTGACTCTTTTGCTCTTACTAGACTCTAGGCACCATTCTGGAATGCCTGATCAAATATTTGGAGATCTTAATCTCTGTTTTGACTAATATGAGCAGTGGCCTTCAGGTATTCCACAAAAGGCTCTTTGAGTATTGTAATAAACTGAATAATTGGCATTTTAGGTAAGGAGTATGCAGGACACATGGATTCGTCATAACACAAGTTGTTCACATCTCTGCTTTGCCTGGGAAGGGTGTTTCTGTCACTGTCTGTGACTGGTCTGATGACCTGATGATCAGCCGTGGTGATGCTGCAGGTGAGCCTCATGGGGGTGGTGTGGAGGAGCAGCACCACTCAAGGAGCTGTGGGCTACTTCCATGCATGCCTGCCCAGAACCACCTCTTTGAGCCTCAGTTCTTTGCTCAGAACCACCTTTTTGAGCCTCTGATATATAGCACTAATAGTTACATGTGTGTGTGGAATAAAATAAAAGTATGAAATGTAGAACGTCTTGTTTGTTATAAATGACTGGGAATGCAATCTGCTATTTCAGATATATTAGCTCATAAAATGATGTGGTGGGACTTCAGCAATAATATAACTATTCTGAGAAGCAGACGTAACTATAAATGATGGTTGTGTATGCAGGCTATTAGATATGTAGCTTTATGTAGCCTTATTTTGTGGTGTGCACACATACTGTGTCCTACTAACTAGTAATGTATTGCAACCAGAGAAATGATGTGGTTAGTGGACAATACAGACAGAAACACTGGCACTCAGGAGTGTGTATATAAGGCCTTATATACAGATATTAAGCTAATAATACATTAGATTCATAACTTGTTTTCCTGTGCTTACTTAGATAATAAATATGTTATTATAGAGTATCCAGTGATACTGTTTTGCACTGGGATAAATTATATATTATAGGAGTGCAATTGGAAATTAGGTGTTTAAGTTTTATACTGAACAGGCTTAAAATACTGTCTGCGGTGTGGTTGATGCAAAAATGAAAGTTGTTTCATAATAGTATATCCTACAAAAACTATTTAAAAAAATGTCTGTGGAGATAATTGGAGAAATTTTGAAGAAAGTTATCTTTTTTTTTCTATAGTGTATATTGTTTGGTATTGTAGGTTGTATTAATGCTAATTAGTCAAATATTTTGCCTTGTGGGCAGTATTTTGTTTACCAAAATTCATTTAGCAAAAGGCTGATTTCTTTAAAGGCTACTCATCCTTAAAAAGCGTATTTTTCTTCTTCATTTCTCAGTTATAGGATGGAAACTATGGAAGTGTTTAGAATGCCTTTTGTTGAAGCATTTGCAGTTTGTCATATTTGGCCTTTAACTACCAGAGAATGGTTTAATGTGTTAATTTTGATGTATGAAATTGGAAAATCTCTGGGCTTTTTATATGAGGAGTTTCTTTTCTGCTTTTATTTTGTGGCCACAGTCATTTTCTGGCTTGTTTTCATGTTCCTGAGGTTAACACCTCTGGCATCCACAGCAAGGCCCTTGTTGTGCTGAATCCACTTAAAACAAATTTTTGTAAAGAATGTAGTATATAAAATTATTCGTTGAAGAACAACTCTTAAATGTATGTATGAAGGAAAGAAGCTTATCTTTTTTTGAAAAATAACGGAAAACCAAGTCTCCACAATTTCTAACCTAAAGGTGAAATTTCCTTACAAGGTAGTTTTCTGTGGCAGCTGTTCTTTTTCCTAGCAGTGTGCATTCCTTAAACTCAGGCTGGCTTTTGTCTAATAGCTTTTCATGTCTTCTATATGTGAGTTAGGCTGTTTTGAATTCTTCTAAGTCTTACAGATAAAGAGGGTTAGTACATGTGGTGATGAGCTTTGATTTCTGTCATACAATACTGCAGCATCTTTCTCCAAGTGAGACAAAGACATTGGTGTTGGGGCTGTTTTAGGATAAAGCCTTTTTTTTTTATTTCTACTTTAAACCCCAAAGTCTTAGCTTCAGAAGTCTGCAGAATCTGATTGTATCTACGTATTGTTGCTCTCTTTCCCAAAGTGTTGCCTTTCTTTTTTTTTCCTTAATTGTGGCATTTTTACCTTCACTGCTTGTGTCCCTTGAGTTTTCCCTCAGTAAACATCTGCTAAAATTGCTTCAACCCTTTTTAATCTATCCTGCTTTTTTTGCTAGTTTTACTGCCATCCCTTTCCCCATGCTACAGAGTAATGCAGACTGCCCTTGTCACATGTTAGTTCAGTTAAATAAATAAATGTTCCCAGTTTGGTATGGTTTTCCTGTGGCATGCTCTATCAAATGGCGGGTCTTGGTAATGTGTTTCTGAACAGAAGACTAGATTAGTGACCTGAATCCGTGATTTGAAAGGTGAGTGTCAGGTCTTCGAAATATTCCTATCAGCTCTGTGCACAGGAACAGCTTAATCCACTGGGATGCCAGCCATTTGAGTGGGTAAAATGTAAGCAGAGGGTTTTGTCTGTGCCAGCTGTGCAGTGGGGAAGCAGCTGGAGTGCTGCCGGAGAGCAGTTGGCAGCAATGAACAGTGACAGAGGGGCCTCAGAGTCAGATAGGAGTATCAACACTTGTCTAGCTGAAATGATTAGAGGACGTATTTCTGTAGTGCAGCAGAACAAGATTTTTGCTGTATTTTTGGTGGAGGGAGGTGGCAATGTCATCAAAACATTCCATTGCAAAGTATTTTGTGTATGTTCTTGGACAACTAAACTAATGTGTTATGCAAATAGATAGGATGCTAGAAAAGCATTTTAGAGGCAAATGAGTGGAAAAAATGTCTAAATTTTACTGGTCTTATTATGTTATGATAACCTTTAAAGCACTGTGATTTAAAATAGTTTTGACTGGGAAAAAAAAATTGCCAAGTGTAGTTGAGGGGGAGGGGGGAAGAAACACCCTTCTGCTGAAGTTTCAAGCCAGACTGCTAACCTCTTGAATGCTGAATCAGGTTTTGACAGTAATAGTTACTTCTGCAGAATTAAAATTTTCAACAAATGTTTTCTTAATTCAATGACTGGTTTATTCAGAGATTGGAAGCTAGTTGGAAGCTGAAAATCAGAATGATTTCTTCTCATCCTCAGTGTATCTGCAGAAATGAGCCTGCACTGATGACATGTACCAGCTCTTCAATCCCAAAAAAGTAGCAATGAGGAGCCTTTCTGTTTTCTAATAACTGTAGACACTAATGTACTTGCTAGAAGATGAAATTTATTTTTGTGTTTTTTTCTTGTCTAAAATTTAAAATGATTTTATTTACTCAAACATTTTAAATCACAATATTAATGTATTTTAATTCAAGTTTCCTTTTAAATACTTAAATACTTAAGGCAAATTATATGGAAATAATTTTTATTTATTAGACTTCCATTGCTTGTTTCTTAATACAAGAATGCAAATTGAAAATGTGAATACATACATAATTGCTGAAACTCGTAATTGTGTATTTCATGGTTGCGAGAAATTGCAAACATAATACAGCACTTCCAGTTAGTTGAAAATAGCTCTTTTATTACCAATTTATAATCTGTAACCATTTAAGGAGAATACTTTGGTACAAACTTATAACAAGTTCTAAAATAAGTTTTTCAACTTGATTAAAAGGGATGATTAAAGTTTCTTTTATATGGAAATAAGTAGGACAAACTTCTGTATCTGTCAGTGGGTTTTATTCTAGAAGGCAAAAAAATCGTGTCATTACTGACCCTTAAAAGACCCAAACACAGAGATTGTGTGGTTAAATCTTAAATCCAACGGTGTTCTCTAGATAAAGGTGTAGCTGAGAACTCACAGGTCATCAAAGAAGCCAACAGCTGGTGTGTCTTGAGAACAGGTCACCAAATGTTCATTTAGTAGTAATTTTCTTTTTAGAGAGCAAAGTAAAGAAAACACCTTTAATTATATTCATTCAATGCTGCCATTTCTCAACAAAGTCATGTACTTACTGCAAAATATTTTCCCGTGATGACCTTTTTTGCTTCTTATGTAACTGTCTGATGTACGTTTCTGTTTGTGTAAAAACAAGAAATCATATATGAATTAAAGCAGTTAAAAAACAAGGAAAACCCAACCCAACCCCCTCCTTGCTAAGAACTGAGTCTACCATGCAGGTTATATAAATGTACATTGGTAAGTCATGACTTTTACACTTGTGAGGGAGGTGAAACAAAGCCTGGAGTCATGTACAATGACTTTCCTATTTGTCTTCTGAAACCTCATTACAGTTTGCAAATTTATTTCCTGTATTAATGCTGATCCCCTAATGCTAATTCTTGGGAGCTCAATGCAATGTATTTCTGCTGATTTCTGACTGTCATTAGGAACCATGAAGATATTACTTATATCTGGATTTGTCAGTGCATTGTTTAGGGCCTTTTATTTGCAGTTGCTACTTATGAAGGCTCAGTTAATTTTCTTGGTCACTTAAAGTCGAGCAATGTTCTTTTTCTAGTGAAAATTTTGGGAGAAGGGCCATGTTAGTTCCTCTGAGTGCAAGTAGAAAAAGGGGGTTTTTCATAGTTTGTTTCACATGAAGTATGATAGAAGCTAGGAAATAAGGTTGAATGATTTAAATTTCTGTGATTGGTGTCGGTTAAAAATGCTTAAGCCTAACAGGATGTACTTTAGAACTGCTGACCCTAAAACTGCTTCAGAAGTGTTTAGGTAACACATTGTCAGTGCAAAATGTGCTCATATTTTTGAGCAATCTCTGGCTGGGTTAGTGAGCACAGGTGACACAGAGTGAAACATCATGTGGAAGTGGAGCAGTGTGTGCCTCTGAGCTGGGTGGGTGTGTGGGGAGCATGGGTGTAAGTGTGTGTGAATCAATAGGTTTGTACAGTTAGGCATGCACATGGGTAGGGATCCACTAAGCTCACTGACAGTTAAATTTGAGAAGCTGATATCTATATTTTTGTTCAAAATCACACCTATGAAACTTTCTGGTACGAATGACAAAAATCCACTATATAAAATGCCTGCAAGGAGTCGAGAGATGATGGAGATGAAGCACTGCTGACCCCACACTAGCTATGGTACAAGGACCGAGCATTTCCATAATGTGATTACTTTTCACATTAAGTTGAGTGAATTACAAAATGTTTTGTCTGAAGTGTGTGCTCCAGTTGCGGCATGAGTGAATTCTAGGGCTTTTAAAGTATTGCAAGTGTTCTGTTGTCATGATTGCTTTGCAATCAGTTGCAATTCAGCACTTACTAAGGAATATAATTTCTTTTTTAAAGGGAATGTTATGATAGAGGCGTATCTTAATAGATTACAGTGAGAGAAGGAAATGTTTTTGGAAGAAAGACATGAAAAGAGGGAGTAAAGATGACATGTTTATGGTATAGTGCATAATGTCTCACATCTACTTTTATTTCATGTCTTTAATACTAATTGTTGATGCTGCTATTAAGCCAAAGTAATAGTTTAACAGCAAACTTTAAAACCCTAAGGTTGTCCTATTGAGTGGAAGACATTAAAATGACATAGAAGAAAATGCTATCACTGGAGTTTGCCAACCTGATAGCAGAATAAAATTTTTATAAAAGGCCAGGACTAAATGAATGCATTAGATTTCACAGTACTTAAAACCTCAGAACCAAGCTGCTTTCAAATACTGTTTCTTTTCCTCTGGCAGAGAAAGTGCTGTGATGCTTTTGGCAAGTTATTAAACATGTGAACCTTAATTTTCCATTCGAGGGAGAAGGAAATTATTATCTTTCTCAGTGGGTTTTGAAGGCAGATTTCTTAACACATCTTGAAGATATTCAGATGTTACAGTATTAGGGAGGACAGCCTTGGAAATATAAAGATGAAGTTGGACAGAAGTTATTCAATATTACTTGCCTTCCTTTGCCTCCATAACACAAAGAAGTTTTATCCTGTCTGATGTGTTTTTTTGATTGGTGTGGGTTTTTTAGCCTTTTGGTCAAAAACAATGAAATAAACCTTTGCCAAGACTGAAGTTTGGCACCTCCTCGTGAAAGAGGGCTTTATTTCTGATGCTTTAAGTGTAAGGGCCTTGATGCAACAGTCTAAGGAAAATCTCTTTTTCTACTAGAAAATAGCTAGCTTGGTTTTGCTCTAAAGATATTTTATTATGGTAAACACACATTTTGCAGTGCAAATTAATAGGTAACTGTGCATCACTGTACCTTTTCCCTAATTTCTATGATAAATAAGAGGAAGTTGTTGTAATTGTTTATGATAAGAACAAGTAGTATAGTCATAATTTTTTTCATATTAATGTTAGTTGGACTTATGCCAAGCTTACATTAACATCACGGTGTGTTCAGAAAGGATTGACATGAATTAAAGTATGCCAGTTATGTGTAATGTGTGATTAAGGGAATGCTTGTAGCACTTCAGATATAAATTCTTATGTGTGGGTTTTGGCATTCTTTTTGATTGTTGATTCTTGGGGTTTGGCTTTTTTTTTATGATGGGCTTTTTTTTTTTTTCACACTATGTGTGTATTAATGGTTCTATTACATGTGTCTTCATGCATTGGCCTTTGCTAAAGGAAGACCCTGGTTTGTGAGTTTTTAACTTTATGCTTACATAATAAAGCGGGGGTTTTATTTTTTATCTTTTTTTACTTGCATGTTTAGAAACCTGATGCTAGATATTTTGTTCTAGTACTAATATGCAAGCTTCATGGTGCATCATATGGAAATGGGTTCATACCTTTAATTGTTATTCATTTTTATTACTTTGAGTTGAGATTTTGGTTAAAGAACAGCTGTTTGATAAGGCAGGCTTAATGTTGTTTATATTACCTGGATTTGAAATGAAAAGCAGCAATTAAAAAATGTAAATGAATATTTCTGGAAAGTGACCCCAGGGATGCACTTGATCTGTGTTGTTTGCTACTGTTTATGCAATGGAGCCATATTATGCAGTTTAGTATTCCATGGTAGCTTGCCCCCTGCCTTCTAAAACGTTGAGCTTTAGGGGAATACAGTTGGCAGAGTAAAGGCTAAAGTATTAATTTAGTGCAAGCAAATCCCGAACCCAAGGCCCTTGAATATCATGTCAAATGATATGCACCAAATTGGAAACTGGTATTGTCTTTCTCAGAGTTGTACATAGACTTGTACATGCTCTCACCTAGTAAACTCTCCTACTCCCTGTCTCTAACTTTTTCGTTTACATAGAAAAAGCTGGGGAAATGGCACTACTCAGGCCTGCATGAACCTTGTTTGTTTTATGATAGACACCTGCTACTAGCAAGGAAGAATAAGGATAGGAGAAGAATAATCTAATTATTCAGGTATGGGACAAGAATTTATTTCAGATCTCTATAAATGCTACTGGCAGCCTTTGCTAGTAATTATCATATTAAACAGTCCTCAGTGAGCCAACATTATTAAACTATACTTTTCAAAGATCCATATGAATTGCTTGACCATCAATTGTCAGCTGTTTTTTAAAAATACATAGTCAGTAAGTAGGCCTATCAAAAAAATGAGTCATTTTAGTGTCAGTGTTTGTTTGAAGCAGAAATATACCAGCTTAGAAATGATTGTGGGCATTTAGGTATGAGGTGGAGAACACCCTTCATTCTTTATGCTGAAAAAAATTCCAAATGATCATTCTTGCTTTCTCTGCATGTTCGTGGAGGAGTACAAGTGCAGCCCAGAGTCACTGTGAGTCCATGTTGAAGCAGGAAAATCTGTTCTTCTCCTTACTTGATTGCACATGCATTCTGCAAGAAAGGCTGCTGGCCGCATCATTTTGCAGATGCCAATTTTCAGGAAGGTTAAGGAGGTGTAGGAGTGACCAGTAATTTTAGAAATTACACATCCTTATTGTCTCAAATACTTAAAGTTCAGCAAGAGCTAGCCTTGATTTCGAAACGGAATTTTCTTCTGCTTTTGTAATTTATTCACCTTTTCCTGGACTTGGCACACTGAAAATAGTCTTAATGCATACCAGCAAAGCTGAAACTTTGTAGGTTTTCATATTGTAGAATCACACTGCAGTTCCTTACAGGATCTGTGCTAACCTGCCTGTGCATGTGCTGAAGGTAAGAAGGGACTTCTCCCTCTGAGAAAGGATAGAGTCAGACTCCTTCTGTGATGTATCCCCTCAGGATTCGGGTGATAACGTGAGGTGCCTGAAGAACATGAGAGCAAGGAAGTTGTTATTCCTCTGACACTATTCAGTGCTTCTAATATATGCAGAATAAGGAGCCTAACAAGAAATTTGGAGAGTTCAGGAAAGTGTTGGAAAAGCACATTGGTGTGTATGGGTATGTATGGAGGGTACAGGCATACAAGTGAGTATGGAAGGCTAGGAGCAAAGGCAGTATCAGGAGCAATTTTTAGGAAGAATGGGCAAGAGTTTAGGAGTGTGAGGGAAGATGATCTCTACTATTTGGAGGTCCTCTGGGAATTCAGATATTTCTGTGGAGTCCTGTCTCCCCATTCTGTTTCAGCAAGTAGGTGTGAAACTCAGTGTTAACAATATAGCTACAGATGAATCTGTACAAGAGAGATCAAGTATTATCAAGTATTTTAGAGGAAAACCATATGACTAATGCAATGGACTTGAACCAAAATGCCCTGTTAAAATTTAGCTTTAGCTGTGAAGGCTGTTTCTTGCACTTACTTTACTCATTTTTTATACTGGGGTTCACTGTTGGCATTTCTGACAACTTAATTGTGAGTCTCATAAACTTTGTTGTTGGTCTGAAATGTTTAGAATTTGGCATTAATGTGACAGTCTTCTTAGTATTTCAGAAGTAACCGAGAGATAAAACCAGTGTGTGTACTGAAGACCTACTTAAAAATGCATTGGGGATGTTGAACATATCGTGTAAACTACTATGCAACTTTTTTCTTTTTTTCTTTTTTTATTTGACCAAGTAGGACAACAGGACCCGAGGGGCCTTGAAACATGAATTGGTTTTCTGCTGCTGGTACTAGCCTTTGGAGAAATTGGGAAAGGTGGTGTCCCCCTTTCCAGAGCTGTGAAAACTGTGATAAAACCAATTAGCCATCTGTGCATGTATTGTAACTGGTTGTTCTTGCTGTCATGGGCAGTTAAAGAACAACCAGCCTTTTGTGTGTTTATCTCTCAACACACTGGTTGCACTGAGGTTAATGAGAATCGTCAGGAATATAAACACCTCTGATATAAGCGTGGAGTATGAGATGTGTGTTTTTATTGTAACATTTCAAATAGAAACTGTTTATTTTGAAAGTGTTGGATCTGCATTTGACATATGAAATTCAGAGGCAGCCGTGAGACATCTTAAAGCAATCTTATGTGTGGAATTTTTATATTACTGTGGCTTCAATGGAATCTTAGTTGGAATTCTTCTTGTCTGAATTTTTATTGCCTTGGTAATTGTATCTAATGGTACTCAGTCTTTTTACATTTTAAGTTATTTCCGCAACCTTTGCTGAGCACAGATAGATATTCTATTAGACATATGATCCCTCAATATTATAAGCTCTAAAAGCATTGCAGGATTCTTTTCAATCATTTTTGTCAAAATTTTGTCAGGCAGCAGCCATAATGTTATGCTAGAATGCCTCATGCATAAAGGCTTTCTCAGTTCTATTGGGAATCATACCTCAAAAGAGGTGTTCTGCAGCATTTACATTTCTGAGGCCTTCAAACCTCTGCTCAGTTTATGTTGCAATTTGTCCTGGAAACACTCTAGGGGAATCACAATTTATATGTTTTGTTGCTTCTCTTGTTCTAGTCCTCTTTTCCACTTACCATTCATAATTAAATGACATATTTGTTTTTATGGTGAAACTTTTGTTTTGCTCCTGATACTGTAAGAGGTTTTGTAAACAGAGAGCTTTATCCAATAAAATGAGGATGTATGCATGGAATTGTAGAATATCTCACAGTGGAAGAGAACCATAAGGGTTATCGAGTCCAACTCCCTGCTTCTCTCAGGACTACCTAAAACTAAACCATATGACTAAGAGTGTTGTCCATACTCTCTTTGAGCTCTGACAGACTTGGTGTCGTGGCCATTTCCCTTAGGAGCCTGTTCCAGTGACAGATCACCCTCTCACTGAACACCCTTTTCCTATTGTCCAATTTGAACTTCCACTGGTGAAGCTTCATGCAATTTTCTTGTGTCCTATCACTGGTCATGTACATATTGTGGTTTGGCTTGTTTTTTCTTTGGACAACACCTTAAAATCTGAGTAAAACTTGCCTAATGTTATTTTGGGAGGCATATTGTTGTTAGTCACTGGTATTATGTGAGGCAGGCACAACATGGCTGAAGATGGAATGCTGTATTTGAATGTGAGACAAGTTAACATGAGAGAAACAATCATTTGAAGTTACAGCAAATACATTGTTCAGATTGCAAACTAAGTTTTACAGAAAGAAAAAATATGGTACAGCTGAGAGCCCATAGCAAAAATCACAGGTATATCTTGCTACGAAAAGTTTCCTTCCTTTTTCTTTTTAATAGTTAGTATCATTCTGATTTTCTTAATTGATTCTCCTCTTACCTCTCAACTGTTCTGCTTCTGAAACACCTACACTGGAACAGAAGGCAAGGAAGGGTGGGATTTGCTCCATCTTTCCCTGGAATAGGTTGCTGGCTTGGCCAAGGATGCTCATCTTGCTTCTCTGTCTATAAAGAGGGTAGTACAGTGGAGCCTTACTTTAATGACTAAACTGCTAGGGCAATACTGACTTTATTTTCAAGTATCAGTTATGGAGACGTCTTACTAATTGGAAGAACAACAGAATAATCAAGTGTCAGTGATTCTACTTCATACAAGAAATTTCTAAGAAATTGTATTCACTGCTGCATAATTTTGTCCATGAACCGTATAGCTCGTAATGTGTCCTTTTTTGAGAATTTATTGTTCCTTTCTAGAAAAGAATGTAAGATTTCTCTTAAGAAAATATCTGAAACAGTTCATTATTGTGAGAATGACTGGTTTAAGGGATTTTGGAATGGTTTTATGGTACATTAAGAATTCTTTTCATAGTAGTCTTTTGCTAAGTCAGTCAGAAATTAAATGTAGTACCAGTTTTGGTTTTTTTTCCCACAGAAGGTTTTGCAATTTGGTTTAGTGCATCTGTGAGTGCTGTGAGAGATGGGAGACACCGTAGCAAGGCTACTCATGATCATCTTTGAAAGGCTGAGACGATCAGTAGAGGTGCCTGAGGACTGGAAGAAAGTGAATGTCATACCAGGTTTTCAAAAAAGGTGAGAAGGAGGACCCATGGAACTACCATCCACTCAGCCTCACCTACCATCCACTCAGCCTCACCTCAATCCCTGGAAAGGTGATGGAGTGCCTCATTCTGGAAGACATCTCTATCCACATGGGTGGCAAGAAGGTGATCAGGAGTAGTCAGCATCGATTCACTAAAGGTAAATCATGCTGACCAACCTGATTGCCTTGTACAATAAAACAACTACCTGGATGGATGAGGGGAGAGCAGTTACTTTGTCTTCAGCAAGACATTTGACACTGTCTTACAACATCCTCTTAGGCAGACTCAGGAATTGTGAACTGGATGAGTGGGCAGTGAGGTGGATTGAGAAATGGATGAATGGCAGATCTCAGAAAGTTGTAATCAGTGACACAAGGTTCAGTTGGAGGCCTGTCATTAGTGGAGTCCCCCAAGGTCCAGTCCTGGGCCCAGTATAGTTTAACTTGTTCATCAGTGATTTGGATGAAGGGATAGATGCTTCCTCACAAAGCTGTGAGGAGCATCCAATACCTTAGAAGTCTCTGCTGCCTTTCAGAAGGACCTCAAAAACTAGGGAGAGAGACACAGAAGAAACATCTGAAATTTGACAATGGCAAGTGCAGGATCCTACATCTGTGAAAGAATAAACTGGGGCAGCAGAGAGGCTGGGGGTTGACCTGCTAGAAAGCATCTCTGTGGAGAGAGACCTGGGGGTCCTGNGAATGTCATACCAGGTTTTCAAAAAAGGTGAGAAGGAGGACCCATGGAACTACCATCCACTCAGCCTCACCTACCATCCACTCAGCCTCACCTCAATCCCTGGAAAGGTGATGGAGTGCCTCGTTCTGGAGGACATCTCTATCCACATGGGTGGCAAGAAGGTGATCAGGAGTAGTCAGCATCGATTCACTAAAGGTAAATCATGCTGACCAACCTGATTGCCTTGTACAATAAAACAACTACCTGGATGGATGAGGGGAGAGCAGTTACTTTGTCTTCAGCAAGACATTTGACACTGTCTTACAACATCCTCTTAGGCAGACTCAGGAATTGTGAACTGGATGAGTGGGCAGTGAGGTGGATTGAGAAATGGATGAATGGCAGATCTCAGAAAGTTGTAATCAGTGACACAAGGTTCAGTTGGAGGCCTGTCATTAGTGGAGTCCCCCAAGGTCCAGTCCTGGGCCCAGTATAGTTTAACTTGTTCATCAGTGATTTGGATGAAGGGATAGATGCTTCCTCACAAAGCTGTGAGGAGCATCCAATACCTTAGAAGTCTCTGCTGCCTTTCAGAAGGACCTCAAAAACTAGGGAGAGAGACACAGAAGAAACATCTGAAATTTGACAATGGCAAGTGCAGGATCCTACATCTGTGAAAGAATAAACTGGGGCAGCAGAGAGGCTGAGGGTTGACCTGCTAGAAAGCATCTCTGTGGAGAGAGACCTGGGGGTCCTGGTGGACAACAAGCTATCCATGAGCCAGCAGTGTGCCCTTGTGGCCAAGGAGTTTTGCCAGCAGGTCAAGGGAGATGATCCTGCCCCTCTACTCAGCCTTAGTGAGGCCTCACCCAGAGTACTGTGTCAGTTCTGTGCTCCTCAGTACGAGAGAAATGGAGCTCATGAAATGGGTCAAGAAGAGGGCTACAAAGACGATTAAGGGACAGGACCATCTCTCTTATGAGGAAAGGCTGAGGAAGCTGGGCCTGTGCAGCCTTGAGAAGACATGACTGTGAGAGGATCTCATCAGTGTCTGTAAGTATCTGAAGGGAGAGTGTCAAGAGGATGGAGCCAGGCTCTTCTTGGTGATGCCAAGCAATAGGAAAAGAGGCAGTGGGCAGAAACTGATGCTTAGGAAGTTCCACCTGAATATGACGAAAAACTTCTTTAATGTGTGCACTGGAACAGATTGCCGTCTCCCTCACTGGAGATGTTCAGAAACAGTCTGGATGCAATTCTGTGCTGTGTGCTGTGGTATGACCTGCTTGAGCAGGAAGGTTGGACCAGATGAACCACTCTGATCCCTTCTAACCTGAACCATTCTGTGAGTCTCTGATTGTATCTTGTCAGAGTTCTGAAGAAGTAAGTGCCTGAGCACCAAGGCAACCATGCTTCAGGAGAGATGCATGGCTCCATATATGCAGACTTCAGATACTTTCTGGAATGGCCAAAACAAAAATAGTTATAAAGTTATCAAGCAATGTATGGTGGGTTTGATACATGATGACTAACTTGTACAATTTTTTTTTCCCTTGGTGTTTGGAGGCACACTCCTCCCACTTCCCACAGCACCACAGAGAGCTCTCATGCAAAACTAAATGTTCAGTATTTTGTTGTCACCTTTGTTTGAAACATTGTGCTGTAAATCCTGTAGGGGTAATTTAAGTGGAAGATGTCCATTCAACCTTCAACCTGTCAGTTGTATGGGATCATTCATCTGTTTTGTCATAAACCTTAATTTCTTATCCTTCCTCATGTCTAAGGGAGTCTTCAACTTGACACAAGAGAGAGAGATAAAGTCTAGATAGATTAATCAGTGTATTTTCCCGTGTCATTTAACCAAGAGAAGTTTCATTTGAATTTTTATTTATTAGACTGAAACAGCATGTTTGCTTTAAAATTTCTTATAAAAATGCAAGAAATTACTGAATATCTGAAACACGGTAAAGGAAATTCTTTCCTGCCTCTGAAAATGGTATTTTGCTCCTTTTAAAATTATTAAAACTTTTGAGCCTTCTTGAATTTTCTTTATAGGCCACATATTTGCTCTCAAATGAACATGTTGATTTATTAATCTGCTCCAGTCCTCTGTAGCCGTTGAGTGCTCCATCACATGAAAATACATGTTTTTCTACTTCATGAGATGATAGGGCGGTAGTCTATTTAACAGCATTCTATAATGGAGTTCAGGTCTAGAGATACAGAGATGGTCTGAGAAGGAAAAAAAATACTTTGGTGGAATTTTCTGTGAGAATGGCTACTCTGTGAACATGTAAGCTGCAGTAACTGTGCTACCGCTACCTGCATTTTGTGGGGGTATTTTTTTATAGTGTGAGAAAGAAGCTTTCTTCTCTTGTCCTTTTGAAAGTTTTCTCAGTCCTCCTGAGATGCTTCATATTTCTCCTAGAAAGTCCTGGGAAAATAGATAAGCTGCTCAACATGCATTAAAGCTTTATCAACTTCTGGACTGAAGTGCCCTTCAGTGAGAATGCCCAGGTGAATGCAACTCTCTTGTCTGAATTACTGAGATAAAACAGGACAAGAAAAGCAGTCTGCAAGGGGCTAGTGACCCAGACAGTAAAGGACTTCATAGGTCAAAATCAGCCCTTTGCATTTAACGAAAGAACAGATAAATATTAGTGCAATACTTGCAGTTCTGGTGCTTGTTTCCTGTGAGCACTTGACTCAGCATTGCATCAGGTTGAGCGTTGACATGCCTTTTTGCTGATGAGCATTCTATGCCGATTTAATTAGTAAAGAGCAATATTATGGGTGACTGCAGTGAAACTCCTGTCTGTTAGATAGTGCAGCTTTCTAGACACACAGCTGGAAGGAGGAGAGATGATTCTCACAGCTGCTCCTTTTATTTTATCATGAGAACCAACAATATTCCTAAATCAGGTATTACTTGAGTGTTTCTATTTAGTTAGTCAGCCACTTTAATCTCATACCATGCCACCATCTAACTGAGTGTTTAACTATTATCAGCTTTTCCAGTCATTGTGATTTGCATGATGCTTATACATTTGTCACATATGTTATGTATGCCTTATAGAACTGGCAAAATACCCATTTTTGAGACATAGAGGGGAATGGCAACTAACTCTCTAGCTAGGAGACCAATATATGGAAGAAGGAGGAAAAATTGATGCATTAAAAAAAGCTATTTAATTGAACTACCGAAAGTTGCCCAGAGATTTTGCAGAATAGAATATTTGGATGATAAAATGATAATGTTACTTCCCACTGATACGTACAAACTGATGCAAATGAAGAACTTAACTGCAGTTATGCATGTATAATGATGAGTCTAAATGAATTACGTTATTCTGGATAAGAATTACAGAGTCATTGGATAATAGTGTGAAGATGGTGATGTGATGTTTAACACTAGTCTGAAAATCAAGTGAACCTCCAGAGACAAATAGGAAAGGAAAGGAGAACAAAACCAGACTTGCCATCATGTTGTTGCAGAAATCCTCTTTTTATAAATGTATTAAATATTAACCATCATAATCCAAAAATGACATGACACAGTCAGTGTTCTTCCTGTACTGGAGACCCCAGCACTCCAGGTGGGATCTCACGAGAGCAGAGGCGCAGAATCACCTCCCTCGACCTGCTGCCCACATTGCTTTTGATGTAGCCCAGGACACGTTTGGCTTTCTGGGCTACAAGGGCACATTGCTGATTCATGTCCAGTCTCTCATCCACCAGCACCTCCAAGTCCTCCTCTGCAGGGCTGCTCTCCATCTACTCATCCCAGAGCACTATTGCCCTGACCCAGGTGCAGCACCTTGCACTTGGTCTTGTTAAACCTCATGAGATTCCCACAGACCCATTTCTTGAGCTTGTCCAGGTCCCTCTGAATGGCATCCTGTCCTTCAGATGTGTCAATCATAACACTCAACTTGGTATCATCATCAAATTTCCCAAGGGAGCACTCAATCCCTTCATATGTGTCATTGATGAAGATACTAAATAGCAATGGTTCCAATATGGACCCAACAACAAAGCCTTTTATGTGAGTATCTCAAAGTGAAAATGAAGGGTGGCTAAAATCCAGTGCTTTCAGAGAAGACAAGAATTTCTGTGCATGACATATTGGAGAAAGAGATGAAGGTGAACTCATAATTTTGTGTTAAGTTTTAATGCATTTATAGAAAGCTTTCTTCTGTATAATTCTGTGGATAACTTTGGAATGGGGTATCACTGAGCTTTGTCCCGTACAAGATCAGCTATAACAATATATATAACTCAAAAGTGAAGCATTTTCAGGAATTCTTCCCTGGAGTTTATACTGGTAGATATTAAAAAGCTGTTGTTAAGTCTTTGTAACTGTCCCTGAAGAAAAACTTTGTAAACCCTGTCTCTGGTATTATCCTTTTTTTTTTTTCCTTTTTTTTTCTTTTTTTTTTTCTTTTTTGCAAATATGAGAATTGTCAGCTATGTGGTTTTAGGAATTCTGTGTCATAGTACATGGGTTAGTTTAATTAAAGCTACTCCACAATCATCTTGCTGATTGTTATCATCTTGCAGTCACAGACCATACATTTGAATTTTGTACTGCTTGAGTTCTTTGTGATGTTTTTGAACAATAATTGACTGAGATGTTAATTTAAATGTCTTTTTTTTCCCCCTGAGTATGCTAGGTTGTGGTGCTTTTTTACACAATGTATTAGTAATATTAAGACTTATGTTACATATGTGTATATATATATATACAGGTATGTCATAAGGCATAGGCATATTTTGTCTAGAATTTTATTTATGACTTACAAAGATACCTTCATTTCTGTAGTGAAATATTGCTCCTGTTGGTAGCACATGTATGATACTGAAAATGAATGACACTGCTATGATTTACTCTCCTTCAAGTTGGGGATGAAGAATTTAGGCAAACAAGATGCAGGTTATTTTACTTGACACTTGGTACAAGCTTCTTATTCTTTCTAATAGGCATTTTTTTTCAGCGTAATTTTAATGTATTAAAAAGGCTTGGAACTCAGTACTAGCTGAGATAAGATTCTGTCTGTGTGTAGTAGTTGTGAATGTTTTTGTAAGTGTGAGGGAGACAGGCTGGGAGAAGACTTTTATTTGTTTTTGATATAACAAGACGTGCTTTATTATTGCAGACTGAGGTATGTTGGAGTCTGGTTTTGCGTTTAGCTAGATGCCCACCACAAGTGGGAAAGCCCACAGATCTACTTTCTTAAAAGTAGAATAATTACAGAATTCCATGTTTTGACCAAGCTCTACATGTGGTATCTGTGTGTATTAACTGCTGATCATGCTGCAGATGTGAATGCTTCTGGTCTTTACATGTCTTCTCTTTCAGTACATTCTCTAATAATTAGAGGGTAACATAATTCTTTAGAGTAGTAGTTGTACAATGTTGTTGATAAGAGCTTAAAAAAAGAAGAAGAAAAAAGTGAGACTTGGAAAATAGTATTTGACTTCCCTAGAAAGAAATCTTAAATCAAGTTAAAAAACCAAATTTAAGTTCTTATGACAGATACACTGCACCAATGTATTGTAGTCTGAATTATTTTATTTATATGAGGTCTTTGCCACCATAGCAGGGAACACATAAGTATCAAAACCAGAATAATCTCTGTACAGCTATATTGGTGTACATAGTAAGATCTGACTCTGCTGGGAATGTTGGAGTTAGGTTTTCCTGTTGCACAGAAAGGGTATTAATTGTTTGAAGTCATTGGGTTAACCCTTTGTATGCAAAGATGGAGTTGAAAACGTATCTGGACTGATTTGAAGTATTTTTCAGATGTACAAAATCATTACACAGCGCTGTAGTTCTGTTTGAATCTGCAGTTTAAACATTCTTTGTGATGCAAACATTATGGAACCAATTCCTAAACCCACAAAAGCTCTTTTTTGGTCTTAGAAGTTGCAAAAATAATTGGCACTATGTTGCATTGCATTTTATTTCAGACAGTGACTTAAGTGAAGTTCTACCATACCAGAAAATGCAGATGGTATATTTCAAATACTGGTATTACAAAGCAAGTTTAACAACAAGTTGTACTTTGAATAATTTGTTGTGCATTCCTTGTGCAATATTAGCCACTGCTTCACTTGCTATCTTAAGATAAAAATTATTTTCTTTTCATTCAACATATTTGTGTCACTCCTGGATTGTTTTATTAAGGTCATGTCTTCTGCACTAAACTTCAGACTAAACCCAAACTTAGCAATTTAGGAAAGGGGTCGTATTTTACGGTCACCTGTGATAGCAAGGATCTGAACTGGACTTGGACAGGTGTTGTCCCATCCAGCTCTCTGTTTCTGAACACAACTTGTTAAGCATCTTGTTAAATTTTCTTATGAAATATTATCAGTGGCTTATGAAGTGATGTCTGGATGTCTAAATGACTTTCACAGGCGAGTAAGTTTTCAAAAGTGTAAAATCTGTTTACTTCTTCCTTATATATTCAGTCTGCAGTTGTCAAAATGGAAAGATTTGTGTTGAGGAGCAGTGGCTCTCCTTAGTCATGTAATTTCTTCTATGAGGAGAAAATAGGCTCATATGTATGTATGAAACTTGTACTAATTACTGTATTTGGTTATTGCTTCTTGGAAAGGAGGGAACTGTTAGCAGCCTTTCGTCCTTGCTTCCTGTCTCCTCTCCTCTCTTGGATGATTCAATGTAGAGTAATGAAAATAGGACATTACTTAAAAATTCCATCTTAACAGTATGTAGTATCAGCCACTGGACACAAGGTTATTACTGGCATTTTTTTAATGTAGCATATTAATAAATGATGTTTTGCATGTTCAGTTAATTGGCCATGAGAGCTGTGACATTGTTTAATCCCTCTGTTTGAAGTATGGTGATTTGCAGATGACTGTATTATTATTATCTTGAAAAGCTCCAAAGATGCCTCCTTATATGTGAGAAACTGTTCTTAAGTGCCACAGGGCATTTTGAAGCCTGCCCTGGGATGAGAGTGGTGGCAGGATTTAAAGTACTGATAATGTGAGACTTGTATTTGGAGCTGGCTTCCATGCAGAGTTTTGAAATCAAAACCCATAGATATTTGGATTTTTTTTTTATATTATTGTATTAAAACTTTGTTTTTTAGGTCAGTTACTCTCCCCCTATCTTGGAAAACAAACCAGTCTTATACTATGGGGGGCTTTGTGTGGCCCATCAATTCCCTTGGTAATTCTAGGTGGCTTTTGTCTTCCAACCAGGCTTCACAATTGTCTCTGTGGTTCCGTACCACAGAGCACATATTTGTGCTCCAGCCAAGTTATGTTCAACCATTCTGCAAATGGATTTGGGAGTAAGGGAAGGCATGGGGTGAGCACAGTAGCAGGAGGGAGATAAGAGCAGTAGGGAGTCAAACAGAAATGTTGGGAAGCTTGTATGGATGAATGAAGACTTCCTAACAAGACTCAAATGTAAAAATGAATTATAGAGAGTGTGGAAGCAGGAACAAATAACCAGGAAGGAATACAGAGAAATCTTCCAAGCATGCAGAAATGCAGTTACAAAAGCTAAAGCCCGACTGGAATTGAATCTGTTGAGGGATGTCAAAGACAAAGGCAACCACAAGGGCTTTAGTGTCACAAATGCAATTTTTTTTCAATACAGTAAAAATAATTAACATGTGTGAGGGTTTGGCTTCTTTGAGTTCTATTCCATTACAGAGAGGTCCTGCAGAGAGACATAGACATATTAAAGGCCTGGGTGATCACCAGCCCTGTGAAGTTTGAGAAGGTTGAGTGCGAGATTTTGCGCCTGGAACGGGCCAACCCTGGATGTACGTACAGAGTGAGTAATGAGATGCTGGAAAGCAGTGCCACAGATCCTGGTCAATGGCAACCTGAGTCAGCAGTGCCCTGGCAGCTGGGAGGGCAACCATGTCCTGGGGGCATCAGGCAAAGCATCACCAGCCGGTCGAGGGAGGAGATTGTCCCGCTCTGCTCTGCACTGGTGGGGCCTCACCTTGAATATCGTGGCAGTTTTGGGCACCACAATATAAGGAAGATATTAAGCTATTAGTGTCCAAACGAGGGCAACGAAGATGGTGAAGGACCTTGGGGGGAAGCCATAGGAGGAGTGGCTGAAGTCATTTGGTCTGTTCAGCCTGGAGAAGAGGAGACTGATGAGAGACCTCATTACAGTTACAACTTCCTCGTGAGTGGAAGAGGAGAGGCAGGCACTGATCTCTGTGACGAGCAGGGACAAGGACCCAAGGGAATGGTCTGAAGTTGTGACAGGGGAGGTTTAGGTTGGATATT
This sequence comes from Calyptomena viridis, assembly GCA_013390005.1. Classification (NCBI taxonomy): domain Eukaryota; kingdom Metazoa; phylum Chordata; class Aves; order Passeriformes; family Eurylaimidae; genus Calyptomena; species Calyptomena viridis. The sequence goes on from WEIV01009788.1 coordinate 266,934, forward strand.
AGGAAAAAGTTCTTTACCCAGAGGGTGGTTGGGTACTGGAACAGGCTCCCCAGGGAAGTGGTCACAGCACGAAGCCTGACAGAGTTGAAGAAGCACTTGGACAGTGATCTCAGGCACGTGATGTAGTTCTTGGGGATGGTCCTGTGAAGGGCCAGGAGTTGGACTTGGTAATCCTGATGGGTCCCTTCCAACTCCTGATATTCTATGATTTTATTAATTTGTAGGCTGTTTGGCTTGGTTTTGGTCTCTCTGCCTTGGCCCAACACTTTGCTTGCTTCTGGAATGCAGTTCCATGTTTATCTGGCTTGCCTTCTGTGCTTCCTTTTCCCATGGCTGTCGTCCACTTCTCCCTTAACATGGTACCCATCTTTTGTCACATTGGTCTCTCCATGTGCTTAGTCACTAGCTGTTTTTTTTTTTTTTGCCTGAGCATCCTGCTGTCCTGTTCTTAAGCTCCACACTTAAGACTCACTAGAAGAAAATTTTGCCCTAGAGAGTGGAAGTATTTTTTTTTCCAGGAAATGTGAAGCCTTCTATCTGCTTATAAACCAAGTTAAGAAATTGAGGAGTCTTCTGGAAGTCTGTCATTAAGGTTGGGAAATGGATGAAGGGAAAACATAACAAGTCCTATGTAACTTTGGGAGCATCTTATGGAATTTGCTCATACCATTCAAGTTTTATTGTCACTGAAGCCACTGATGCTAGATTCAGCTGTGAGCTGGAGTTGAGAAGTATTTTGCCTTGTGTTTAAGTCTTGGTGATGGTGATGGGACTTGAGTAAATGTGTTGAGTTTACACCCACTCAACTTTCTTCAAAGAGGGACTCTACAGAGGAGCCTTTTTCCAGTGGTTTTGTGACAAGGGTCACTGGAACTGCACAGGGTGTGAGGTAGGGCTGTGTTTTGTCTGCTAGTTCATTGCACCTCATCATTACAAAAAAATGAGAAATACTTCAGGGTTTTGAGGATGTCATCTCAGCTGAGCTGCATGCTTTCCATCCTGAAGGTTTTGCTTACGTATACATTATGGTTCCCTGTCCTAGTGTAGTCTGTCCAGTGCTTCCCCAACCCTGGGAGGTTTCTGGGGAGCCAGGAGCCATCTGAGGCACAGACCAGCAGGGGTTGCTGTAGGAGTAGGAGATGGAGAAGATTCACCGCCTCCCTTTTGTAGAAGCCTTCCCTGAGGGTTTGGTTCTGCTGCCCTCTTTTCCCTCCTACTGCACCCAGGCTCTCTTGGGCACAACGTTGGATTCCCAGCATGGAGTAGATGTCTGTTGCTTACTCACAGCTTTGTGTGTTCTGTGTGTTCATAAACTGAATACTAAGTTTTGTCTGTACAGTGCTGAAACTAACTTCAGAGTTGATATTTTGAATCAATACATTTTAAATGAATGGCATTCATAGTGCTTGTTTGTAGATGCCCACGGATTATTTCAGTAATATAATTTGTCACTCAAGAATTTAGTGATTTCTTTCAGGACTGGAGTGGAATTGAATTGAGAATGATTAGTTGCATCCTTTTGATTGAATGTTGAGTTTTTCCCCTTAATTCCTGTGAAATCACCATTAGCTATTTTGGATGCAGTTCTGTGTTGGGTTGAGGCAGTGTTACACTGTAAATCAATATCTTTTCAAAAAGACGGCTGTAAATTGCCTAGATAGCATATGCACAGTTACTTTGGCTGCAATGCTGCTGCAGAGCCTGGATACTCTGCCTTTCTGGGAACTCCACAGGCAAGTCCATCATATATTTAAAAAAAAAAAATCTTTTTAGAAAGAGCATAGTATTGATGATGGATTTTAGACAGAGAAATATTGTACCTTCAGTGATCATCTGTACCTTTTATATTTTACTCCACTGGGATTAACGAGTCTTGAGGGATTTCTTTGTTTGCTGCTTTAGATTTCCCCCTTTCTTAGCTGTAGTACAGCCGTACCATTTCAGCTTGCTAGTGCAGAAAGATGTTGTGAATTCAGTTGCTGAATGAGCCCGGCCTGACTGCAAACACTAGCATTGCTAGAGAGATGCCAAAGAGTTGCAGGTGAATCTGATCTGATCTGGGCAACAGCAAAACGGTAAGATGGGGCTTATTTAAATCCGTGGGACTAATTGGGTGCTGGGGTTTCCTGTTTCAACCTGAAGCCTAGTTATCACATGCTTCCAACTTGAGCAGGATTCATTCTGTGCATGTCAGGGTGGGTTTTTTCGGAAATGCTTAACATCCAGGCAGAGGGAGGCGGTGGGAATCTGGGAACGCCACATGAGACCTCTCTGCAGCCACCCTGGTGAGATTCCCCGGCAGTACTGCCTGCGGTTTGTAAATACCAGGGAAAAGGTAGGGGAAGGCTTAAAAGTGATGCTTTTCTTGGTACAGCTTTGTATTTGTGCCAGCCTTATTTATAATTGTATTAAAAGGATAGTATGGGCAGGTTTTTTGGTTGTTTGCTTGGCTGAATGCCCTCTGGGACAAGTGACTAAAGGACGTGATCAGCCACTTTTTCGTCTCTGCTAACAAGTCTGTGCATCTTGCTAAATCTGAATAAATGTCTTTAACAGTTACAGATTTGCTTGGTGGTGGAAGATAAAATTAAAGCAGCCCTTTATAAATACTTGCTATGTCATGGACCTCAGAATATCTTTTTGCCTTGTTAACCTGTCTGATTTTATTTTTCTTGAATGCTGTTATTTAATACAACAAAAAGTGAGGTAGTCTTTTAAAGTGAATACTTGTGTAGGAGTATGTTGATAGAGATTTGGATCTTAGGGAAATATTTCAATGTATGAAAGCTTAGAGCAGCAGCAGCATGTTCAGGGAAAGAGAGGAGGAAAAGAGCAGCAGTTACCATTAGTGCAAGCAGATTAAAATGTGGCCATAGTATGGAATTATTTGAATTATTTCTGATGACTTAACTGACAGCTAGCGTGTTTCAATTGTAGATCAAGTCCTAGATTACTCTCAACAGAAATCCAATGGAACTGAATGAAAAATATATTTCACCGTATGTTCTAGCATTTAAAGGAAATGAACTGTGGTAGTAATGATAGTGTGATGAGATATGGTTTTTGCTATTACTAGTTGAGGGTAAAAGCAGAGGGGCTGTTTTCTAGAGGAGCATGCTTATTGTTATGCAGCATGTGAATTATACTTCGAGATCAGTTGTGTATCAGTGTAGGATCAAATAACTAGTTTGGCAGTGATTCATGCTTGCTTTTTCTGTACTTGCCAATTAAGGGGTTTTTCTTTGTCACTGACTATGATTAAAGGGTAAAGATTCAGTCTTACATCTGTTATTTTCTGAAGGTTTCATTATTATTTTGCTGGAATTCCTTCTTTAAAAACACTGTATGTGGTGCAATGTAAGTAGTGTGAGGTGGTCTCTTTCACACTATATACAAACTCAATTTACATAGTTTTATCTCAGAAAGTAGAGATGCCTGGGGATTGTTTTTGGTCAAAAATTACCTGAAATGTTTTATTACAATAATTATTTTAGTTGTATTATTTTTTCATTATTTTTATGGATATTTTCCTTTGCTTATACTATCATGCCTATTAATAAATTGCAAACTGTTGTTTAATGCACAGAAGTGATTCAACCACTTGTGTTTACTTTCATGTTGTACAAGGAATGAAAGTCCAGGCATGTGGGATTTTTTTAAAGCAAATTTTAAATTATGTTTTTCTCTTTTAATCTATATATATATGTTAAATTTGTTGCCTCCATCAGCTTTCTTCCTCCAAGTGTTTTTTCTCCCTGAATCTAAAGCCATCATCTCCGTTTGCTGTGTTACTACTATCTCTAGAGTTCTCCCATTTCAGTTTTTTGAGCTTAAGAAATGAATAATGTTTTGGACATATTTTATTGATGAGTATCATTCCTTGTGGTAATATTTAGTTAAATATAGATCCTAAGTTAACTAGGGGGAAAAATTAATTTATAGTGTGAAAAACGTGGCCAAAATTTAAGAATGCAGATAGGAAAGGGAAAAAATACATAGTTTAATAGTCCATTAGTGCTAAGTGCTCTATGAAGATAAAGATCTTTTTTGTGTTGATGAGTTTTGTAGTGAGGTTTGTGTCAGTCACAGTAGGAGATAAGGGCTTATCTGAGGAGTGTTTGCCATAGTTTCCTTCATGTCCCTGACTCCAGACAGAAATAACTCACAAAGTTGTAGCTGAGCAGGCTAAACGTCATCAACGTTGCATCTTAGTGCAAGGAAATTTGTCAGCCATTGAAGTCCTATAGCAAAAATAGTCATCTAACTATCTTTTCCAGCTGTTTTGTTGTGTAAATCTTAAACAAAACCAATCTTTAAAACCAAGCCTACCCCCACGGTTTTTGACATCTTCTCCTCACACTGGGAGTGTGCTGTTGAAAGAGTTGGCCTCTGAGCAGGTGTTGCCTGTCTTGGGCAGGTGGTTCTTGTTTCTCCCAGAGCCCACACAGATGAGAACATGGACAGAGCCATTGAAGGGGTTGCAGAGCAAGTGTGTCTGGCTGGTCCCACAGGGCAGCTGGCATGGGCAGCTCTGCTCAGGTGGGACCTGCAGAGGGGAGAGATAAGGGATTATTTTGTTCCTTAATGAAAATCCTTGCACAGTGCCAGCTGCCACTGCGTGTTTGCCCCTCCAGGTTTCAGTAGCTGCCCTGGATGGGTCTGTGGGGTCAGCAGGAGTTTGCTGGGGCAAGAGTGTGTGCGAGTGCTCAGCTTGGGGCAGATAAGGCTTTGGACTGTTGTGTTTGGTGACTTCTGTATAAATGTGAGTGTTGATGTGCCCCTTAAGGGTCACAGGAGATGCAAAGCAGATCCAGACAATTCTGTTGGTGTTTTTTCCCTTTGAAGTCCCAGGAAGGCAAAAATACTCAGCTGTCAGTGACAGTGCTCTACAGGGTTTGTAAAGTGGGTTTGGATAATACTGGTGTTAAAATGTTCCTATTTCAGGTACTGATACAGTGATAATTACAGCTTACAAACCCTGTTGAAATGAAGAGGAGTATCCTAGCAAATATTAACTGAAGCAGCAGAGAGACTATACAATACCAATTCTCCAAAGCCTGTTTCCGAACTAGAGAAAAATGTAACCGGTGTTCTTAGTTCAGGAAGAATGGGTTAATTCCTATTTCCTGAGCTTGACTCCCCTTAGGTAGGTTCATACCGGCTTCCGGCATCTATGATTAGGTTTTGCTTTTGGTACCATGGCAGGAAGGTACATGAATGACAGTTAATTAAGAAACAGACCCTTAAGAACTTTATTTTTCTTAATACTGCTATCACAATGTTAATGTCAGGACAACTTCTCCCAACAGGAGTGCCATCAGTCATTAAGTGCGTCTTCCACCTATATGGTGACTTCTGGGTTTTGTTATAGTTCAGTAAATACCTTTCTGTGACTATCTTTTCTTTTGAGATAAGGTTATTGTATAACGTCAAAATTATTGAATATATGCATCTCTTTCATGCGTGGCATATTTTTCACTGATATCCTCTGTTCTACTATCTAATACAAGCTTACATATATTCCTGGATTTAGCAGTTTAGCAAAAAGCAGGTGGTGAAATAGTAATTTAGTGTAGTACTGAATGTTGCATTCAGAGGGGTGATT
>WEIV01009789.1:2457-23030 GCA_013390005.1 Calyptomena viridis
ATGAAAGGAGACTTCTGGAAGTATATTTTTCTTGAAAAGCTCCAGATTCTGATCTCTGGACTTCCGGGAAAAACCAGTCCTGACCTCGTGACTTCCTAGAGTGTGCAATAAACATTTTTAACCATGTGTTTTTAGAAGGATACCCAAGAACAAGCATCTGGATCTGGAGATTATCAACTCAAGGGCTAGTTTAGCTACTTAAGAATGGGTAGCAAGTTTGCATCAAAATAGACTCAAGACACAACATGCAGGAAAGGCGATTTAAAGCTTCCTTAGATTTAAAATATATCAACATAAAATTCATGTTGAGTTACTGAGGTTTTTCTTACTTGGTTTACGTCAGTTTAAAACTCCTGCTATTTTATTACCGGCCTAAGAACATTTACAAGAATTAGCAGCTTAATGTTAACAGTTTGAAATTACCCAAGTTTCAAAGTAGTCATTTAAATGTTAACAGTAAGAATTCCCTGCTGAAGTAATAAATAGTAATATTAAACACCTGTGGCCAGATGAGATTATAATCTCCTTTCCAACTAGTACTTCAGCATTTCTTCTACCAAAAATGGCACACTATCCATGCAACTGACGTAATCTCCACAGCTAACCAACTGTACCAGATGTTTTGAAGTTCTGATACCATGGGAAAAATAGACCTTTTTGTGGTTGAAATTAATGTTCCATACATAAATCTTTTTGTTTCTATACATCACAAATGCAAGGTATGTTTAGCAGCCTTCACTCGCCCCAAGCAATGTGTGTTTTTTAAGACCTTTAAGACCTTTCCTTAGGTATCCCACATCACAACAAACCCATATCACAACAGCGGAATTCAAAACACACAGAATGTGAGGCTCAGTATGAATAATTTAACTAGTCAACACACTACAGTAAATACAGTATTATAAAGTTAACAATAATCAGGAGTAAAAGCAAACAGTCTTACCAAAAAACACCTATCAACAAAAATAATCCTACACAACTCATTCACTGCAAGTATCTATTCCAGTGACTGACACAGGCTCATGATCAGGAGAAGGAGGAAGCATGGGAACAGAAAATGGGAGCAAAACCATGTGCAATTTACACAACTTACAACCACTTCTTGTCCTGCAGCATTAGGACCTCATCTTATCTCCCCTGGGCAACCTGTCACACAAGCAAACTATGCTCCATCAATGTTGATGGACATCCTAAGTTGAAGGACACAAAACAACCCTGAAACATTAAGGTACCTCCAGTCATAAAGGTTAGATAGGACAGAGGTGAAGAAAGATTCCTCTTGAAGTTGAGCACAGCAAAGGATTTCAATATTCAGAGCACTCAAGTGCATGCCTAAATGTTTTGCCAGAGGAAGTTCTACAAGGTGGGGGTTTGAGTTTTGACAGCATTTTTTTGCTTTGGTTTCTGTTTGGGGTTTTGAGAGGCTTTTTAATTCAACAGAATTCAACAATGGAAAATCTAGCCTGACCCTGAAAGGAAAAATATCTTGCAACAAGATAAGGTCAAGAATGACTGGCTGGGGAGAAGCTTTGCTAAAGAGGACCCGGGGATCTTGGTGGACAACAAGCTGAAGATCATTCAGATGCATGCTGTGGCAGCAAAGAAAGTCAACATCATCCTTAGTTGCATTAACAAGAGGAATATAGGCTTTAGATCAAGTAAAACAATTATACTGCTCTATTCATCAGTCTGGTTTTGGACTGTCGATACAGGAAGAACAGAGATAAACTAAAGTTCAGCAGAGGGCTACAAGATGATCAGGAGGCTGGAGAACTGTCTTAGGAGGTGTAATAAACCACTTTAGTAGCCATATAAGCTTAACTGGGAATNCATGTGCAATTTACACAACTTACAACCACTTCTTGTCCTGCAGCATTAGGACCTCATCTTATCTCCCCTGGGCAATCTGTCACACAAGCAAACTATGCTCCATCAATGTTGATGGACATCCTAAGTTGAAGGACACAAAACAACCCTGAAACATTAAGGTACCTCCAGTCATAAAGGTTAGATAGGACAGAGGTGAAGAAAGATTCCTCTTGAAGTTGAGCACAGCANTGGAAAATCTAGCCTGACCCTGAAAGGAAAAATATCTTGCAACAAGATAAGGTCAAGAATGACTGGCTGGGGAGAAGCTTTGCTAAAGAGGACCCGGGGATCTTGGTGGACAACAAGCTNTGCAGTCCACAAAAACACCCCATCTAAAGCAATCAGTAACCCAGTTTAGTAGAATACAAGTTCCTTTGGTTTTGGAAGGAATAGAGGAAGACAAGATTAAAAGAGTGAAGAAAAGAGNTCTCACAGAGGGAACTGAGTTTGTTCCTCCTGGGGATGCAATGGCTTGATCTTGGGGAGATCCAGAACAGTAGATCTACAACAATAGCTGCAAGAGGTCATCAAGAAGGTGCAGCAGTGATCTTCACAGCAGGGCATGGTGGAAGAACAATAGACAATAAATATAAGTTGAAACAAAGTACCCTTTAACCCAAATATACAGAAAACTTTTTGCCACGTTAGGACAGTCAAGCAGCGAAGGAGGGTGCCCAGAGAGGTTGTGTAGTAACTGGTGTTTAGGGGTTTTCAAGACCTTATGGATAAAGTCCTGAGGAGCCTCAGGACTGACCTGGCTTCGGGCAGAAGGTTGGACTACAAACCTCCTGAGGTCTCTTCCAAACCAAAGTATCCTATGATCTTATTTAAACATATATGGAGGACTTGATTTTCCAAGACTACTTGAAAAGGCTACTTGGTTTTCCAAGACTGCTCTTCTACAGAAAACACCAATTATTACACCAGCCAGGAAGGCAGATATACTTAGTTTAGACAATTCAGTCTCCAAGTACACATAACAGAGACCAAGACCAACAGGAGAGCTCCAATACTGAGATGCCTCAACACACGTCTCAAGAAGGGCCATGACAAAAGAAAGGATGAAAAAGGCTAAATAAAATAGTTTAAGTAGCAGCATAACATTTGCAAATTTCTCTTCAGGTACAAGTCCAAGACTCATAGAGACTAGAGACTGTAAAGCCTATATAAGTGGTTCTACTACACCTAAGAGTCATTAATAACACAATGTAATCCATCCCAGATAGAAATAAACTGGAATGGGTACACACACCATGGATAAATCTACAGATAATTCAGGGAGAAAGGAACCACAGGAGTTTCCAAATCAACCTCCTGCTGAAAGAAAGGTCATCTCTGAGGTCAGACCAGGTTGTTTTGCAGCTTTATCCAGCCTGGTCTTAAAAACAACCTCCCTGTGCAACCTGTTCCACTACTTTACTATTCACTTGCATCTGAAAAGTTTTATTTTGCAGAACACATTTGTAGTTAGTGAATGGCATAAGGATCTCACTTTTAATACAGATACAGTGAATTGTAAGCCTGAAAACATTTTTTCAGGTATTATCAGGTAAACCACTGTATAGTAACTCTAGAATATGCTTACTTATTCTATATACCAGTGCAAAATACTAAGACTAGCCTCTCATTTCTCCTTTAAGAATACACAGTGATGTTTTATAACATGAATTTTATACCAGGAATTTTCACAACAGCTCTTTTAACATAGAAGTTCATTCTTCAAAAAAAGATTATACAAGCAAATAGCAATGAAAGATCAGAAAATGCAAGAAACACAGAAACTTAAGGCAAAGACTCAGAAGTGGCTTCAAAAAAAAAAATTCAGTATTCCCCAGCCTCCCTATATCCTTTAACTGATGAGATTTCCATAGGCTGTATATGTTACTTTTGAACACAATTCAATTCTGAAGTTCCAGGCAAGCATCTGAGTGGAACAAGGAGAGTGATTCACCAGCAATACCAATTTGTTGCTATTCTCTAGTTGTTACAGGGTATGTGGAGCATAGGAGGGCAGGAGTGGGTGGAAATATTATTAATAATAACAATCGCATGCTAACCACAGCAATACAACTTGATTTTGAGACCACAAAGCAACAGAACATAACAAGAAACCAAACTCAGAAAGCAGCAATGAAAGGAAAGTAGAATAGACAAAAGAGAGATCAAGAGAGGAATTATCAGAGGGCTGGAGCACCTCTTCTCTGACAGGCTGAGAGTGTTGGGGTTGTTCAGCTGGAGCAGTGAAGGCTTTGGGGAGAACTGATAGCAGCCTTCTAGTACCTAAAGGGAGCTACAAGAGAGTTAAAGAGGGACTTTTTATGAGGGCATGTAGTGATAGGACAAGGGGGAAAGGTTTTAAACTAAAGAGAATAGGTTTAGATTAGGTATCAGGAAGAAATTCTTTACTTTGAGGGTGGTGAGGCACTGGAACAGACTGCTCAGAATAGCAGTGGATGCTCCATCTCTGAAGTGTTCCAAGGCCAGGCTGAATGGTGCTTGGAGCAGCCTGGTCTATCAGAAGGTGTCCCGGACCATGGCAGGGGGATTGGAATTAGGTGATCTTTAAGGTCCCTTCCAATCCAAACCATTCTACAATTCAAGTAATGAAGAAATGACATACAGTTAAAAAACAACCAAAACACAGTTGTGCCTTTGCAACTGAGATACATGACCACACTATGCTTAAGTCTTGACCGACTATAAATACTGCTCCTTCTCAAGAAGTTAATTTCCAATCCTATCATGTCCAAAAGGTCCTCAGCCTAAAACTTCAAGCTATTATATGTCTCAAACTGCTAAAGGTAAACAACCAGAACTCGAACATCTTTTTCCTCAAGGCAAAATTTTTCAGAAGTTCTACTGAACAACAAAGAATAGAAAGCATCACTTTCTCTATAAGGATATAGGTGCCCACTCTGTAAGCTGTTCTATTTGAACAGACCCATACTAATTACTTAAGATGGACTCATTTGCAACACCAGAGTCAGAAATCGTAATTTCAGTATCCATTCATTTTTAAGCTATGATCAAGAACTACTGAGCTTAGACATGCAACTCTTCCCTGTGCCAAAGGTTACCCCCTCTTCATCATCAGGAACATTTACACAACTAAGCAACAAAGATTTTCATGCTTGTTTCAAGAAGAAAGTCATCTCCAGGAGCAGATTTTGGCAATAATCAAGCCCAGATTAGATGTATTTTTACTAAAGCAAGGCAATTCTTTTTTTTCTGGTTAACTAAAATTTGTTCACTACTTAAGATTCAAACCGTCTGGAATACACTTCAGCTTTATGAAAAGAATGCTCAAAATGCCTTTCAGTCTGAAAATACAATATATAAGCCTTTCAATATATTGAAGTAAATTTGCAGCACCAAAGTTCTCAGATATACATATATACTTTTCTTTTTCATGTTGAATAACAATGTGACAAGTACATCCTCATCAGGAAAGCAGCTTTGCTCTAAGGAATCCACTCATGAATGTGCTGATTTCACCCTCAAATGGCACATTTGGTTACCAAAGAGCTACGTTTTTGAAAGTGCTACCAGTTCTATTTTAAGGATTTTTTTTAGAAGATGACAAATTACTGGTTTTATCACACGGCACTGGTTAACAAAAGTGATCTCTACAGCTGTGTTAGTCAGGAATTACCAGTGTACTGTGCAGGATCTCTTATTTTTAGCAAATTCTGCACTTCTGCCCAGTAGTTAGTTTGGCAGACAGTGACATTGTATGTTTAGTTATCTCCATTTAAAAAATTCCCACCTTTCATTTTTCATCACTATATTGCCTGAAAGTAAGCAACCAATTCATTTTTGTGGTACTTTTTGCATTTTCCCCCTCTGAAACTCAATTCTATCAAACACCCTTAATTTTATCCTTATCAAGGGGCTGTCATTTCAGTGGCACACAGACCAAGGACAAGTTACAATACAAACATTAACACAGATGATTAACAGGACTATTTCGAGTTTAAACAGGCTCGGATTACAAAAGCATTTAGTAACTTGGTTTGGCTCATCCAGATATTAAAACATAGCTAATGAAAGCATAAGTGATACTACCATGCAGGATTCCAAGTATACTCTGACTCACAGTGAAACAATTTAGGCTTTAGCTGCTGATATTACTCAAAGAATCTTTGCAGCAAATCAGGATTTTTTTGCAGTGAAAACTTACACCAAAGACAGGTCTATCATTAGCGAGAGAGTATGTCACCAGAACGTGAGAAGATGACCCAAAATGAAAATTCTGTCATGAAGTAAAGATAAAGGTATGCAGAAGCAGAAAGGAGCTTAAAAAAACCTAAGGAATCCCTAGTTGCTTTTCCTCTTAATTAACAACCAATAGTATCTCCCAGTGTAGTGTGCATGCTGACTACTATTTTGTTTCTCTGCCACTGAGGACAGTAAACTTTTACAGGCTTATTCCTACAAATACATTTCATTTGTAAAGAAATAAAAAGAAATTAAATGAAAACCAAACTACAAACAGAGATGCACATTCCATATACTCTTAGTTCCAGCGCCATATTATTTGTGCTGTGTACTTTTTATTACTATCTACAATGAGAAGCAAGCTTTCCTTAGGATTAGGTACTTAAGTAACTCATTCAAGAATTTTTTTTTTTAAATTATTATTGCAAAGCACTGAGATTTCGAATTTCTTTCTATTCAGTATTCACTTCAAAAATGTTAACAAAACATATATACTTGTCTTAATTAACAGTTTATGAGTTTCCTCATAGTACTTTGAATATCAGAAAGTGGTAAAAGGAAATTACTGGGGAAAAACGTGAGGTTGTTCAGCTTGGAGAAGAAAGTGCTGTGTGGAGACCGCATAGCAACCTTCCAGTTTCTGAAGGGGGCCTACAGGGAAGCCAGAGAGGAACTCTTCACCAGGAACTGCAGTGATACAACAAGGAGTAATGGGTACAAATAGAGAGAGGAGACATTTAGGTTGGCTATTAGGAAGAAATCTTTTACTGTGACGGCAGCGAGACACTGGAACAGGTTGCCCAGGGAGGCCGTGGATGCCCCAACCCCATCAGTGTTCAAGGCCAGGTTGGATAAGACCTTAAGCAACCTGGTCTACTGGGAGGTGTCCCAGCCCATGGCAGAGGGAGTTGGGATCAGGTGACCTGTAAGGTCCCTTACAACCCCTTAACATTTTATGATTCTGAATTTGGAATTTCAGGTACCAATTTATTGAAATGAGGCCGTCTCATGCACTTTTGATATAAAAGTATTTCTGAAACAAAAAAATAAAACCAAAGATGAAAATGATTCAGGTTTTCTATGAAGATACATAACCTACTGTTGTGGTTTTAAGTANCGATTCAGGTTTTCTATAAAGATACATAACCTACTTCTCACTGTATGCAGCTACTAAAGACAGAAAAGAGGCATTCTTTGCTATCCCATACAACCCAGCTTAAGATTTAAACCAGGGGTGGTAGGAGGGTGCTGGTATATGTCATCCTAAGTGTGATTAACTCCCTCCTCATGTTATTTGATAAGGTGAAATCTCAAAGTAGCCTGACCCAGCAAACGGCATACATGTAAAAATCTGGCTTCTCTTTCTGGCTCTGCAATAACTAAGTTTACCACACAGTTTACAAACATGTTATTTCATGTATCTACATCACTGTTTTCCCATCCCATTGTCCTGGAGACACTATAATGAAGTGAGAATGCTAGATGTCTTTTATACAAACACAAGACAGCTCAAGGAGGAGATATAAATGTATTAGGTTCATTTTAGGTTCATGAATTACTCACACAAAAAAAAAGGAAAATAATATAAATAGCTTTATTAAACTCATATCAGAGCAGTATATGAAAGTAGCAAAGCATATACAATAAGAGATCTCTCTCCTATGTCCCTGTTTCTCTAGTTTCCCCAGTTTTTTTCTTCAGTTTCCCCAGTTTTACTCACGCCAGACAACAGATCAGATACAGCACTCCAGAGGTGAGCAGGGTCTGACCAGCACACATCTCAAACAGGCGTCCCCATCGGAACACAACACGGTCTCAATGGAAAGGAAAGGATACGTGCAGCTTTAGCTCCCACTCCCCCCTTGGACACTTATCTTAGCCCCACTGTTGTGTTACGCCTGGCCAGTACATCCCAGAAGGTGTTGCCAGAGGGCACAACTCCGCCCTTTTCTGTATGATTTTCTGTGCCAGTGCACATGCCCGAGGGAAACTTAGGGGTCGTGTGGCCCCACCACCTTTCCAGCCTTTCTCACCATCAGCTTCCTCACAGCCTGTTACAATGTGTTACAGCTTTGATACATGAGGAACAGAGCTGTCCACCCTAGAGCCCTATGTACTGTACTCCTTTCCGTTCTCATCCTGCAAATCAGCACACTGCAAGCTGACCTAGCAGTTCTTACTTTTTTCACACACATTCTATTTATCAGCATATTGGACTTCATAGATCATTTATATTTTCATTCCCATCACAACAACTACACACAAGTACAAGCTCAGTATGACTTAAATAATGTCATCTTAGAATCACAGAATGGCTTGGGCTGGAAGGGACCTTAAAGATCATCTAGTCTCAATCCCCAATTTTGTTTAATAACTTGCAGAAGCACTGTAAACAAAATCAAGTAATATTACTCGCTTCCAAACATTTGATTGACCATTGCCCACTTTCAAGAATTAGACTGAAAACTGCTTATTACACAAAAAAAAAGTATCTTAAATGTTTTACCTACACGACTGGTTTAGACAGATGGTCAATGTAAGGAAAAAGTCAGACTACCATGTTATTTTGTACTGGCATATAAAAATAGGAAAGCTCAGTAATTACAGAAGAAAGTCCACTTGTGTATAGCAAGTAAGCAGCTTTTCCCAACAAACGCAGTAAGCTTTAGCAAAACCTAAACTTCAAGTTTGTTTTTCATCTGACCTAGATTTCACATATGTAAATATGGAAAGAAATTTCTGAAATAAACTAAGCACCAATTAAAATGTTGTCAACATTTGAGGTCGTTTAAGTCAAATGGACTTTGGGAGTAGAGAATAAGGCAGAGAAAGGGCTGACCAAAGTTTCTGAAAGCCACAATAAAAAACAACATACAAATTTAATTGCTACCACTCAGTACTTGTGGTTGCTGTAGAAGTCACCATCATCAACACCACAGCATTGGAAGGCAATCAAAAGACTGACAGATCTGCGTGGCAAAAGACAGAACCCCACAATGGCAATCAGATGGCAGTAATGGGAGAAAGAGGGCCAACACTATCTGCTTGCTTTCTTTCAGAAGAGGTGGGTGAAGAAGTGGCTGCAGAACAGAGCATGTGCTTACATGCAAAAGTATTCATCTTTTTACAGCTGCTGAGGTGGAAAAGGCTTCAGATTACTTACACAAGCCAAAGACCAGTGCTCTTCAATATTTCACTTCACAAACTAAGAATATAAAGATATCAGAAACATGATGGTATCTCACTCTGCACACTTCTACTACTACTGATAACGTCATGGTATTACCACACAAGGAAAACAGCTGACAACAGGAAAAAGGCATGTGTACCAAGGATCAGAGAAATTGTCCTGACCATTTTGCACCATAAAGAAACTCCTTGTTTACCCTCAGGATTCATATAAATTTAGCTCTACCTGCTCTGAGTACCATCCTAATTACCTTTGAGGTGGTTAGGAAGGAATTTTTCTCCTTCCTGCAAGATTTCCTCCTCAGCAGCTGAGGAACTCAGTGTTAACCCAGAAAACTCAGTCTATCTCTACCCAGCAGGTACCCAGAAGAGATAATACAAGCTGAAAGCTGATTAGAAGGAGGAATACTCTCCAAAATAAGGAAAAAAGTATCTATGGTTGTAACAGCATAGCAAGGAAGAAAGCACTGGCTTAGAAGAAAAGCCCACTGTCAGAGCCACCATCAGCACAGGGACTAGTGGTTATAAACAGGTCAAGCTGCAAGGGAACACCTCTGCAAAGTCCACATGGCGGCTGTAAAGGATGGCTGGCTGATCTATAACTTCATGGGAAGCTTCTGACAAACACAGATAATCATAAAGCTGCTCCCAGGGTCTTTCTGAAGCAAATGTAGCAGGATGAACACATTTGAAGACTTCTTTAACTGGCATTTTTGCTCTAAAGAAGATTGGCACGTCTGGCTTAAGGTTGTGGATGTGAGATTTTTGGTGCAGCGTGTGGGGGGAAATGTGGAGGAAAAGGTTTAAATACAGGTAGGTTTACTGAAAGAGTGAGATCAGTGTATCTATAACTATATACATGGACATTTATGAGTATCCATACACACAAAGATGTTCAAATACCTAGAGATAAATGTGAAACACTGAAGGTAAGACAGACACTTCAGGTCAGTGCAGGTCAGTGAGTTTCAATAGATTTTTTAAAAACCACCAGTATCAGAATTTTGTACAATACTTTTGTTCAGTATATGACTGTCTCACATTGGTACAATGCTAATAACTATTGTGCTGCAGCTTGACACCATTCAAGATGAATAAAGAGTACTTTGAGATGGTAAAGTCTTCAAATTTGGCTAATCTCTCCAAAATTTCATGCACTGATTTTCTCAGTTCAAACTTCATCTTAAAGCAGGGTGAGACAGCAAAGCGTGAAACAAAAGTATTCTGGAGCTTGCAGTAGACCACAAACAATTTATTTCCAACAGTAACAATTAGTAAGTCCTTCAGAACTGTTAATACTCAAGATATTGAGCCACAATCAGAATGTTAAGAGATTTGATGATTACTGCTCAGGAAAATTCTACTGGAATTTCAAACACTGTTAAATTCAAACACTGTAAGGTCATCATAGATCACACCTTACAAGCCAACTTCAGTCAAAAGCTACAACAGACAGAAATCAGAAGGTAACAGAGAACTACATTTTTTGACTAAATCCTGACAATGACTCTAGGAGAAAGAACTCTGTTCTTGACTTTTTTTTCCCTGTTCAACAGATAGAACACCTCAGACAGACTGCAAAGCTCATGTATTGACAACTTCCCAGAACTGTAATACTTTCATCACGTTGGGATGGTTAGGTCTTTGGATACTGGTAGATGGCTTCAGTGACTATACCAGCAGGCAGTGCACAATATTTCATTGCTCTTTCCCTTTTTTTTCCCCCTTCGTGTTGTGTGGGGTTTTTTTTATTTTCTACATATCAATCTTTATCTGTCTGAAAACAGTTCAGTTTGCTACAGGCATAACACTGAATGTACTGAAATAGGCCTTGCTGTGTTATGATAACTAAAACTCTCATGTAATACTTGATACAGTTTCAGTATTGCTGGAGACTTTATCGAAAGTATTACAATACATCTCTTACACAAAACAAAGAAGGGCCTTGTTAGAGTATTTCACTGATTTTTAAAGAAGGAAACAGTTGTTTGGCCTTTTTTATTTTTTTAAAGGCTTCAGCAAAGCTAAAGAATTAGATCAAAAAATGTAATCTCAAGTAATTCCACCTTTGAGTTTCTTCACTATACAGCAAACACTAGACATAACAGGCAAAAATCAATCAGCAGGATTAAGCAATGTTTTTGTTAGTAAACATTGTCTTCCCATCACAATTTTCAGATTATTTTCTTTCTTCAGGTATGAAAACAAACTAGTCCAGTCTTTCAAAAGCCAGAATGCTACAGTGACTGTTAACTCTTAAAACCTCTATTTCATCTACATTGAAAATAAGCAATAATCATGTTCAGTAAGACTACCACTTTAAGTGGATGCAACTTATATGCTTCCTAACAAAGCACTCAGCATTCTACAAGAACTATGCAACGCTTGGATATGATCCGAACGCAGTAAATATTATCAAACTATACATGAAAGGTGAATACAAACCAGACTTCTCAACACAAAAGAAGTGATATTATGAAGACCATTTTAACAATGCAAAGCTTTCTGAAACACAACCTGGTACAATTTGGTTTGTTTCCAGATAGACATTTTCCTGTCTAGGAGGACACTATATCACAGACAGCATTGTCCTGATATTTTTTTAAAGTAACAACATGGCATAATTGTTTTTACTAAAATTGAGAACAACAACAAAATGTTTAAAGGTCCCTTTTCAATTTCAAGCCAATTTATTGCTCAAAGTAGAGCAATAAAGTAGAGCCTTCTCAGAGGGCAGCGGGAAGGAGATATATTCTTATTTTACTCATCGGAGGAGGGTTTCTTTGTCCTTTGAGCTCTTGCCCAACCACAGGCTATTCAACTGCCTCTAATCGTCATTAAGAATTGGGATTCTGATCTTTCACTGGGTTTCGTTAACAATACAATACACACGTAGAAGCACAACACTGATTAAATTGTGTATCTTGCCTGTAAGAAAATACAGGAGTGTGGACTGACAAGATAATTCAACTAACAAAGAGGAAGCTCTACTAGACACCTCAGAGTGCTTGAAAAATCTAGGCACCAAAACCTTAGTTCATAGATACTGCTGTGGGCAATGTACTTTGAGTTGTCTGGTAACAGCATTTATTTGCCCAACATTCTTTCACGTTTTCACACTATAAAGGTGTTCTTACTAGGCAGTAGAACCAGATATTGAGCCATACCCTGGAACACAATTCACCAAGGGGAAGCCTTAAAACAGTTCATCAAGGAACTGTGATCTAGTACTAGGTAGTGAGTTACTGGGAGAGCCTTCATATTCCTTAGTTCTAGTTACAACGGAGTACAAATTATCAAAGCAGCAATAAAACTAGCGAACAAGTAAAACAAAAAACCCTGCCCTGAAGCCATTGTTTCAGTCTCCCACCATTCTATTGCAACTGGTATTGTATTGTACAAAACCTTTTTCAAAATATTTACCCAAGAGTTGTTCTGGCATTAGGATTCGTAGTCAAATGGATATTCAATTTTCAGTTCCATTACAAACCAGCAGGTTTTCTAACGTGCTTAAAAACAATCAATAGAGTGATTCAAATGTATTTCATACTCTTGGAATATGAATAAAATAAGAACAATTTTAAATGGATTTCTAAAGATATAGCAGGCAACACTTAATAAAAGCTTAAAACTTGCAAAGTTGACAATGTTGTAATTTCTGCTCTTCACTGGAACATGTAACATGAACAAACTTATAGGAGTATACACAATTTCACCAGTACAATCAAACTCTGTTAACAGACTCTTGTATTTATAGAATGAAATTCGAAGACAGATTACAAATACATGTATTGGAATATAATTTACATTTCCTAGTGTTCCATTTGCACTTAAAACTAATACCCTGATCTTCTAGATGACAACCCTAGTCCTAGAACTTTTTTCCAGTTCTTTCAGGATTCAAACCCTACAGACATTTCCAAAAGTAATAAGTAATCTACATCAAAATTGTCCAAGACAGATTAGGGCAACAAACAGCCCTGTTCTGCTCAGTGTGAAGAGAAATGAAGAAAACAGTATCTAGACAGAGGGCATCTTCATAGGAGACAAGAATGAAGGTAGAATCAGAGGAATGGCTCCTTGGTAAGAATACCTATGCTAACAGATGATCTGAAGCAGAGCTGAGCGAAGGGTCTAACTTCCAGGTGAGCACACAAGGGAACAAAGTGGCTCCAGAAAATACAAGGAAATATAACATATAATAACCATCAGTTGATAACCTTGAGGCTAATGCCTGTAACAGAACGAGATGACCATAATCCTGAAGCATTACACAAAATGTTTTACACGTACCTAATATGAGAAAACATAAGTCACCCGGAATAAGGTATGAACAAAATAAAAAAAAGAACACTGGATTTGACAAAATAGATTTTTTCAGTGTCACTAGAGAACCAAACTAGACAGTAATGAAAAGCAGAATTGCAATTTGATGATTGAAGGCAGCCAATTACACAGAAAACTGGTCCCCTCACTGTAAAAGGTTAAAATCTTATACATTTTCATCACATAGAAGCTCACAAGGCCCAAGATATGGTCCAGGAAGATATCTTGATTGCTACTGCTAGATCTGAACTACTACAGAGTTTTCTCTCTGTTGACTCCAGTTTTCATCTTCAGTTATCAAGCTCCCAGACAGGGAAAGTTACAGAAGAACAGTAAGTAATTTTTACTCCAATTAAAGACCTGAGGGGAAGGGGGAATCTCTACAAAAAGTTTAACTAGAATTACAAGCCATCCAGAACAACTATACAATACCTAGTTTGGTTTATCCACCTAACAACCTTAACAGCAGAAATTAACATGCTCTAGCATTTTCTAGATTAAATAAGTATCACTCAATGTATATTTCATATGTAAATATTTTTCCTAGCCAAAAATCTTGAACAATCAAGAATTACCTAAGTAGTACTTTACTCAAATAAACTTCAGAAGAGGCTTCCATTAGCATGAAGTTCATTTCAAAACACAGAGCAAACAGTCCATTACTTATCTGGACTATCTGCTAAATTGAATTTCTCTGAAGTTTATCATTACATTTAGTTTATTACTTCACACTGTGAATTTTAATTTCGCCTTCACCAGAACCACTGGCCAAAACAAGAAGTTTTTCTTCATGTACACTCTGAAGGGAAACAGATTGCAGCTGTGCAAAATTCATTTATAACAAAACAACTGCTCAAACAGAAATTAACACCAAGATAAATTCAGAGTAGTTTGTTATAATCTACACCCTTACCATAAAAACCAGTTCATTTCAACTTTTAACATCCTCCACTTAAGTTGTGGGGTTTTTTACTCCCTTTAGATGACAAAAGCATTTAGATACAAGAGCAAAATTTCATTAATTATAAAGCTAGGTTGTCATCAAAAATCCTAAAAGTGTGTTTCATTAACGTTCTTTGAGAGAGAAATAGTTTTGACAAAAAAACACATTTGCGCAAACAAAGTAAATCCCTAACACATCCAGAGGACTAGGGCTTTTTTCCAACTGAAAAGTAAAGCCTGTCAGTGGCATTTTAGTCAGTGAACAGATTCACACATCAGGAGGTAATTCTTAAAGCCAGTAAGTCTGAATTGTATGGACTTAATAACCATCAACATAAGAAATATTAAAAGCACAGCATAAAACTTCATAGAATTATTTTCATGACATTATGTTGTCTACGGACTGTGTTCAATATCTTAATTCAAACTTATAATTGCTGCTATCTGGAGAGCTGTAAGATTTCATCTGTAAAGACCGATTACTCACTTCTACTCAGCTAAAGGAAAACTGGTCTCCAAATAGTCCTTTTGATGCAAATGAGCAGACCTGCCTCCCTGACTTCTTCCCAACCATTTCAATGCAGAACTAGAGTTCAACAGACTCAATAAGCTGCAATTTGTAATCCCCAACCTCTAACTAGCGCTTCAGTGTTTTTATCTCCTCTTGAACTGTGTCTGTTTAGTGGTAGCAATTACTGTAAAATACGTTGTTCGCTACGAGGCACAGGCACCAGTCTTGAGGATTCCAATCACAGATTTTAAACTAATGTTTAGTCACATTTGTTACAATGAGAATTTATTTTCCATATTGTAGGTTTAGCAAACTTAAAAGGACAGTATTTTCAGATACAATATCAGGCTTCTTGAGGTCTATACAGTGTGAAGAGCTGCACTTGCTAAAACTACTGAAAGCTGTAGAATCCAGTGAGTGGATAAAGCACAAGCATTTCTACCATTAAGATGATGTTTTCTTACCTCCAGACTTGCACTTCCACTACTAGTATCACCCATAACATAATAGGTTCCCAATTTTAAAACACAAGTCTCAGAGCCAGAATTTTAAAAGCTTACATGTGAGCAACCATGCATCTAAGAATCTGCAGGGGGGTTAAAACCTAATAATTCCCATTTCTTATTGCTTCCACTAGATTTAAATAACAAGCTTGCATAACTACCATGAAAAGACTATGAGCTAATGTCATATGAGTCTTCCCTATAACACTTAATGAACTTAATGAACAGGAGTCAAATCTGAATCCAAAGAGTAAAGACAAAAATTGCACCAATGTTGAAATATTCTGCCATCCAATGTACTGTGCAACATTTTCTGTAAATAGATTGCTTATTTGCATTAAAAGCTGAAGAAAACTATTTAAAATGCACTGACTAGATCAAATATATGTAACATCAGAACACAAGAGGTTAATATGAGAAAAACACAACAAAAGAAACCTCCACAAAACTTACACACCAAACAAAAAAACCCCATCCTCATTCTAAAGGGTTATGTCTAATATCTTGTTGCTAAGCCCAAGTTTCTTCAGACAAAAAAAACCAAACAGCCATAGAGACATTCCATATCCCTCCTTTTTTGTTTTTTAATGGCCATTTAAAAGTTAACCTGTATCAGGAGTTATTCTTAATGCAAAGCATGTTATTTCTCTAAGCTTTTCTCTTAGATCTTTCTACTTTCACTAATATGTAGGCATATTAGATCAGTTTAGAATAGCATTCTCCATCAGGAAACAAAACAACAGATCAATATTTCTGACAACAATCCCCCCACCCTTGGGCAATTGTTATAAAAAGCCCCCACTTGTTCTAAAAAGTGTCTGTCTCAAAAAAAAATGAAATGCAATCCACATTCCTAACCCACAAAACATGTCTAGAAAAAACACACCGCTTCCCTTCCTCTCACATACAGTTACCCCAGCACACATTACAGATGAGACATTCTTTTGCCATCAAGATCAACAGTAATTATAACAACTAGTTCAGGTATGGCATCTTAAACCAACAAGTCTTAAATGCTTTCAAGGGAATTTTAGGAAAATACTATTATTTTCTATTCAATAGTGATAAATGCACTAGTTACAGTACCTTTTCATTCCTTACTCTCCTCCAAAACATCTATATGCAGTTATTTTATATAATCAATAACTTAATTCCAGTAAGCATTTTTATTGAAAGGGAAAATAATAAAAATAAACTGTATAAATGCAAACAATTTATCTGAAAGTTTCTGAACAACTCTACACACTTATTACAAAATCATTAATTCAAACTTACTCCTTTTTGAAAACTCTGGGTGCTATAAACACCCAAATATATTGATGTTTTGAACTTGATTTATCTTATACTGCAAAAGGTCTTTCTACTGTGTTTCTAGCCCTGGCCAAAAACAAGTTTAAAAAAAAAAGGGGGGGTGGGAGGCAACAAAGTAAAAAACAAGCCAAATATCAAATATTAAAAGCATCCAAAAACTTGGTAGTACTTGGAACAAAGGCAAGGGGAAACATTTAAAGAAAAGGGTTAACATACTGCTTCATTTTGAATCTGTCATTTTATCTACAAACAAAAACATGATTCACCCCACATCTCCCCAAACACTGCCGTATTTTTTCAGACTTGTAGCTGCCTCCCCAGTTAGAGCACACGCAGTAAAGCTTAATCAAGTTTAAATCATGACCAGTATTACAGACATCTTTAGCAAAAGTCTGTACCTAGCAGCACTCCTGACAACATTAAGAGTTTAAACTGCTGCTAGAACTTTAAAAACAGGGGTTTGGTTTTGTTCATTTCTAAGCTTCAAGCCACAGAGCTTCTCTCAGCAACTTTCTGAATGAAAAAAACACCAAACCTTAGGAATGAAAATACCACAAATTAACAGATTTCTCAGAACAGCAACAACTGTTAGAGTAAGTAAACATTTAACAAAGTTAAAATTACCACTTTGCTCTCAAGCATGAGCCCATGAATGGCTTCAGTGAAAGCATAAATGAAGATATGAAACTCTCACTCCCAACCAGTCTTCAGTCTTCTTCACATGAGATATAGACAGAGGAATACTCAACTCTGAGCATGCAATAAAGTTTTTTAATTCCTGTTTTGCTGAGAAAAAGCAGCACTGAATGACTTAATAACTGTTAAAGTCACAAAATAAGTTAACAAACAGTAACAGAACTCAACAATATGCCTTATCAAAGGATTCTCCTTTGCAATGTCTTACAGGCAACGTACCTCAAGACATAATTTCTTTCCAACTCTCAAAAGAGTCAAGTAGACAAGTAGATCTCTAATCCCTTAGGACTAGTCAATAAAATATTAACAGAAACTCAAAACAGATTCATTTCATGAACCACTTCTCTGAAAAAAAAACCACATTTAAACCCATTTAAAGCCAGATTAAACCCATTTAAACTACTTTCAAAACACTACCTTCAAAACAAAGTCACATTTAACACTCTGCCATGAAGACAACACAATGGAGTTGGAGCAATTGTGTCTCACCAAAGAATCAGACCTCTCAAACTAATACATGCAAGCATCATTCATTGTCACTGCCTAAGCAGTCAGAATTCCAGTTGATCTACGTTAGATTTCACTTTTTCTTTTCTTTACCAAAAATACAAACCTCCCTGAATCCCTCCTATCACGGAAGTGATTACCACCTCTGCAAAATCCTACTCTCTCTATATGTTTTTACAAGACAAGTCACTCAGGAGAGATTGTTTTCACTGAAGAAACGCCTGGAGAACCACTACAAGGCATCAGGTCTACTGATCCATACAGCCAGCAGCTCCTGGAGGACAGTGTGCAGTATGGGCACGTGCCAGCTGCAAAGTGAACCCTGCAGGACAACAACCATGTCTGGACACTTTAAAATGGTTCAGTTTGACCCAGCTCAGGCACACGCAACCAAAAGTCATATCCAAATTACTGCATCTTCACAGATGCCAAGCTTGCTGCAGTCCCTACAATAAGCAAGACCTGCCTTAGGGTCAAGCTGAGCCTGGAAAAACAAGGAAAACAGAGGACTGTCAGTTACTAGACTGCTTGAGAAAAGAGCTTTCATTTAAGTTGATAAATAGTACACATGCGAATCACATCATCACCATCTAGCTTGAAAATATTGCCAAATTTGGGTCAGCTCAGGGTAAGAGTGAAAATAAATGTGAACATTTGTATATGTAATTATCTGGAAAGAAAATATAGTTTATCTATAAAACTGTTACCTGCTGTCAGTTTGATGTTAAATGCACCTGCAGTCTTATCAAATGTTTTTAGAACTACTATGCTAAAAAAGCTCATGAATTCAAGGAGATATGAACATACTTAATTTTTTACTATCAATAGTTCAACTGAAATGTCATCACTGACAGCGGTATGGCAGCAGCCACACACGTTCAGAGACTTAACTGCAGAAGTATAGAGCAAATGCAAATAAAATTTTTTCTTTTCATAATAACTATAATGAACCTGGTAGCTTTTGTGCAAAGTCTAGTGAACTATTACAAACATGCACGGCTGACCTAAAAAACTGTAAAATGTTTTAAACTACTTACTGACAAAACTACAGAAGCACAGTCTGCCATAAACACAAACAGGCTGGAGTTAGAACGTATTGGGAATGGACAAATGCATTAATAAGACAAAAAGCTCGGCCACAGACAGTTAGCAGTCAACCTGCAACTCCACCAAGACCGTGATATGTTCTCAAACACAATCATGAAGGCTCCTTCACACCGGCTTCAGCCCACTTTTTTGAACGAGTGATTGTTGGCCAACAGTGATTATTGTTAAAACCTAAACAACGCCAGCAAAGAACTCTAATTACGATAAATACTGCAAGATGTAAAAAGTAATCATAGAAAACTCATCTTGGTGTCTAAGAAACAGTCGGCAACGAGCAGAACTTAAAATACACAAAGCAATTCTTTTCAAGGTATCGGAGTTAACCTTAAAATTGCTTTCAAGACTTTTTCATGGCTCTGCTAACAGGCAGCACCTGGGTGCAGAAACAGGAGCAAGCTCCAAGACCAAGCCAACACGATTTCTCAGTGCTTCTGTTAATAAACAACCAGGGCCAGGCCAAGAGCAAGTGAGAATTTCCTCCTTTTCCCCGGGAACACGCACATGATCAGCCTCCACCCTGTGAGCAGGGAGCCCGCTGTCACACACAAACAGGGCTGTAACCTGCCTCCCCAGCCCTCCCCCCCTGCCGCTTTCAAACCAGACGCACAGCACGAACCAGCCAAAGGGAACATGACAAGGGGCAGCGGGAGGGTGTGGTTTGACTATTACATTTTTTTTTTCTTTTTAAAAGAGCAAACCCCAGCCTCTCCCAGCCATCAGAAACACTCATTTCGTTAGGACGAAATTACCCGCTGTGTTTTTCCAGTACAACATGTGAACTCAGGACTACGAACCTGCTCTGATAAGCACTTGAGGCGGCGGGCTGGCAGCCTGCAGGCTCCGAGAGCCAAAGCGCTCCGTCCGTCACGCCCTGGGAAAGCCACCCCGGGGATTGCACCAGCGGCCCGGAGAGCCGCCGGACTACAGCAGGTTGCTTTGTAAGAGGCGCCTTCTGCACAGAGCCGAATATTTAAAGAAACAAACAGGCCAGCAACAAAAAAAAAGCGCCAGCACCGGGATTCTCAGTCCTCCTCCTCTACCAGCCGCCTGTCGGCTCTATTAAAATCAAAGACAGACACAAAAAAATCCCACGGAGGTACCCGGTTTCGCGCTGGGGAGGGGGGCTGCTGCTGTGTCGTCGCCCTTGCCCGCCCCCTTTCGCCACCTCCAGCTCCCAGCGGGTTTCTCGCCTGCCTCGGAGCCTCCTGTCCCACAGGGTCGGGCCGGCATGTGCCTGCGGGAGGAGGGGAGGGCTCCGGCCCTACGCTCCCTTTCTCTCCCCGGCCGCTGCAACCTGCCTTTACCCGAGTACGGCGAGGGGCCCGACTCTCGCTCCCCGCCGAGAAGCGGAGCCTCCTCCCCGGCCAGCACGGGGGGCAGCCGTGCCCGAGCCC
>WEIV01009789.1:23797-52052 GCA_013390005.1 Calyptomena viridis
GCCCGATCGCCCTGCGGGCCCCCAGGTCGCCGCGGTGCGTCCCGGCACAGCCAAGGGAGCGACGCTCCGCTGCTGCCCCGGGCGCTGCCGCGTTTGATAATGTTTGTGGAGCGCTTTGGGAGCGCCGCGTGAAAGGAATTGTCTAAAAAGGCTCTATCGACAGACATTTCCACAGTTTGAGATGAACCTGATACGAAGTTAAACCATCAGATGCGTTTTAATGGATTTTGGATACGTAATTTATCTGTGGTTTCTCACGAAACGTGTCAGTTTGCTGTAAGAGGCATCACTCATTGTGTAGACGCTGGAATCCAGTCCAGCTCTAGGCGTTTGGCTTTGTTTTTTAACCCGCTGAAGTAAGTAATGCATCCTGATACTTCGGCAGTCATTTGTTGTGCGTTGGGCACTCTCTGAAACATAGTCCTTGAACAATCCTATTTGAATTCGTTATCCAAGTATGTATCTTTTTTGGTTTCTTTGAGTAGTTAAAAATGGGAAATACTGTTTCCTTTTAGTGTACCTGCCAAAGTATTTCAAGTTCCTCTTCGCTGAGGGAGTTCAGAACAGTGGGTTTTGCTGATGAAGTTTTGATTTGGCTGGGTTGTTTGGAGAAAGAGATTCTTCAGAGGCCTTGTCTACATTAAACAATTAAATTACTGTTTTTATCCAGCAGTATTGCTCCCGTATAACCAACTACCAGCAGTTCTGGTTTTACAGGTGAAGGTCAGTTATACTTTTGCCCTACATATGTAACTGTGCCATATTTGGGCTTTACAGTTCCAAGGACAGAGGGGATCCTATTTGTTGAGTACCAAACTTTGGGTGGTGTTGAAAGCCCTTGTGAGAGCCTTTGAAGAACTGGAGTGGGGAGGACACACAAAATCTCAAGTTCTTGTAATAGCATCATACTAGATCTATACCAAATTCTTTTTAGAAGTAAAGTCTAGGTAAAAGGAAAAAACCAAACATAATTCGTTTACATTAAGGCAGGGTGGGGGAATATGCTGCTTTTTTCCATATCTAGAAAGACTGTGCTAGCAGACATTGGATGTTTGGCAGTTCCTGCCAAAAAATGTGTAAAATCTGTGATGTGATAGTCCACAACCCAGGCAAATAGCTGTGTGCTCTGTCACAGATGACAGTGGTGTGTTGATTTGGATGCTTGGCTCTGGATAGTGGTGAAATGGGATTGTTCGGTCCACAGGGTGAGAAACAGTGGCTGGGTTACTTCAGGATTAGAAAGGAGGCTTTTAGGTACAGTGTGCATAGATCACCATTTTGCTGTTACAAGCTGCATAGATAAAATTGGTTTTCCTGGGGAAAAGAGATGCTTGCTCTGGAAAAACTGCCTGCTGAAGGTAGTTGATTTAGTATTGCTGGCATGCCTAGGTTTCCAAATGCTGAGGAGCACTAGGAATAAAATTATCACTGTCCTGGCCCCACACAGCGTATATAATCAGATGTGAATTTATTTCTAGTTTAACTACATCAAGTCAGAATTTTTAAACTGTAGCTAGACTCCAGCCTGGATACAGAGAAATCCCTCAAAAGGAGCATAATTGGAGCAGGCTAATAACGTTTAGGTGTCACTTCTCAGAAATCCCAAGTGACTACAATGTATTTCTGTGTGGCAGGAGCAATGATGATCACATACCAGCAGCAATAAAGCTGCTGATTAACTCAGTCATGACTGGACAGTGTTGAAGCAGCACTGAAAGAAACCAGGCCAGCTTATACCTGCTGGACAAGTTGTTGCCATCAACAGTCAAATCACAGCAACTTTAGTACAGAACCACGATTTAGGTAAAAGCATAATATAGACAGGAATTTAGCTGTCTGAGTGAACCAGCAGGACAGTATGCTTGTGGAGATCATACTGTGGGAGATAAAGCATAAGCCCTGATTTCCTTGGAAAAGCTGGTGTGCTTGGAACTAAAGCATGAAATTATAGTGTACCAGCTAGTTCACGGTGGAAAATGCGTGCTGTTTCACTTGCAATCCCTGTTTTTTTCATAGGACTGTTGCAATGAGAAGTAAAACAGCTGCTGTAAAACTTGGAGGGTGACATGACTCCTGTGAACAGTTGTAAAAAAAAATTAGAGATATTTATGAATGGAAAGCATTATACACATAAAGCATAAACAGGATTGTGTGTTTGAGCTATCATCAAGGCAACTTCCATTTAAGGTATTGCATAAAATTACTTGAAACCGTTAAATAAAATTTTCCTCTATATTCTTTTTGAGACTTTTATAATTTATATAGTGAGAAGATAGAATCGTATTTGAGGAGTTTCTAATTCAGGCCAGCATTCCTGTAGGTAGTCTGACTGAAGCTGCTGGAAGACTTAAATCTAAGTCTTTAAAAGATCACATGTTTGATAAATAATAGGGTAAGCAAAGCGAAAGAACTAGAAACAAAAAGTTCTTTACTTGTAAGTGATAATAATTATTTTTTGTTTCTTTCCTTACTGAACAATGGTCTTTTCTTTTTTAAGGCTCTAAAGATAACTAGGCTACTGTAAGCTGTTATTCTGATTGTTTGTTCAGCACTCAATGTATAATATGCATTTTACAGAGCAAATAAGATAAATGTCCTTCCCTCTAAAGCTTGCAAGCTGAATTTTGTCAGAGATGAGAGCACCAACTAGAAGAGAGAACCATAAAGAAGAAATATAGATATACAAGGAGGCCTTTACAATCCTCTCTGTTCCCTGAGACATCAAAAAGCATGATGCCCATGTGGTTATCTGCCACAAGGGTCTGTCTGCTGTCTGTGCAGCTTCTCTCATTAATCATGTTGGCATACGTCTGTCCACGGGGGATGTGATGGTTATGAGCACCAATAAAGTCCAGGATCCCTTTATTTCTGCTCCTTGGCTGGTGTGGTTCATGCAGACAGTTCTCTTGCATAGGGAAGGTTTGTGTGAAGGTAGTGTCATGCTCTGCTGGTGTCCTGGCTGCTTGCCAGCTGCCCATATGGTTGCCAGAATGCAGCGTTAATTTTCTGAGGCAGCATGCATCTGATGTATAGTGCCTCTCTGTAAGTCAGCACACTGTTGAAAGTTATAAATCCATAGTTAAGATTGAAATAACTAAAGTAACCTTTCTCATAGCTTCCAAAGTGTATATGTGTTTCTAGAACAGAAGTATTGGAGCTGTAATTTTGCATAATGCAGTGCAAAAGCTTATGTTAGAGCAACTAACAGTGCAAACCAGGGTTATCAAACTGCAGTCCCTACATAGACAACACACCCACTGAGGAAAATAAATTAGCCGGAATATGGATTGCAACTTTGGACACTATAAACACACATGAGTCAGGGAGGGAAATGAAGTTTTTCATTGCACCATTATCTCACCTGCATGAATTGCACACACTGTGTACATCAAAGTATCAATTTCATAGCCTAATTGGTAAACAAACATAGTACACATAGGCTGTGTGGGCATATTCATACTGCATAAAAAATCTTTAATGCATGTTTAGATCCTGCTTTTCTTACTGTATGATTATAGGAACCTATATTTAATAACCTTGACCTCCTTAAAATACAAGAGAGGAAAACAGAGCAAGTGTGGCAAGTTACATAATTGGGTTTTGGAAATCTTTAGGTTTTTCAGTTCAATTATCCTCGCTCTATTTTTAAGGGGAGGGAAGTACAAAACTGTGTAAAATGGCAGCTATCTTAATAAATGTATCTTTGGTTTATAGATGGATGAATTACAAAATGTGTCAAGAAACTTCCCTGATAGAAGATGCTTCATTTTTATTATGTATAGAAGATCTTTCAAATGAATCTGTTAGTAAACACTTCTTGGATCGAAACCTCTCAAGTTATATTTGTACTAGTAAAATAGACAATGTAAGGACCTTTCTCTATCCCTGCAGCCAACTGACTTAGGCTGACCATCTCCATGGTTTTAAATTGGTTTAGCTCTAAAACAAAGTGGCTGCATGCAAATTGTCTGCTGGAGTGGTCACTGGCACGTGCTGACATCTAGTCAGTGCCCAGGAGCTGTCTATGAGCTCTCCGTTTCATGGCCAGACCTTGCTAACCTCTTAACTTACAGGCAGTTGGATATGAAGGAGTGGATCTGGATACTGAAGTGGTCCAGGGACACTTTAACAGTCAAGAAAAAGTGTGGAAGCTCTTGTGCATCTGGCTTCAAGGTGGGGTCCTCTGCCTGGACAACGTGCTCAGGCATACCTGTGTTTGTAGGCTCAGAGCATGGAGAACCTTTGCACTATTTTTGCTGAAGTGTGCTGTGATCCATGTTCAGCAAGGCAGATGAGAGTATGACTGTCTTGTAGTATGTGAGCATTCATAGTGACTTCAGCAAGATGCGTGTTTGTCTCAACTGAGCAGCTCCTGGCAATAGGAATCACGAAGAGAGTCAGGTCCCAGCTAGAGTTTATCAATGTTGTCTAATACTGGAATATCTGCTGGATTCATCCTCAGATGAATACTGAATGCTTTTCCTGAAAACCCTTTTTTGTCCAGGGAGTGGTTTTCTCAATGTAGAGGTATTGAGGAGAAATTTAAAGGCTGGTATACACACTAGATTATCAGATGATCTCTCCTGGCCTTATCCCATATCATTTAAAAAGCAATCAGTTAAAGAAATGTTCAGAGCTGCTGCAGGTACAAAAAAAGCTTTCTGATAGTTTTTATTTTTAACCACAGATTTCTGCTTTAAAGTATTTTCTCCCAAACTGCTGTGTTGTGGAAGAAGATGAGAATTGGATGACTATAAGAAAGGAAAGAAAGTAACATAGTGTATGTAAAGTTGTCAAGTGGACCATGTAAATAAACTGATATCCCCTGTCTCAAGAAATGTGGCTAGTCTTTCTGTGGTATACAACATTATTTGTAAAAATGGTGCAAATTCTTAGAAGTTATACATTTCTTTTAAATTGAGGGTAACTCTCCAACCAGCAGTCCAAACTAGGCTATTAGTTACAACAGTGTGTAATCATTTCAGGGCTCTTTGAGCAAGATGTAGTGGGTGTTTGATCATGTAATTAACCTTATGCCATTGGCCACACGTTCTCTCCACCCTGTAATTACTTGACTGAAAAAATAACGCCACTATACATTGTCTAGAAAATTAAAAGAGCATTAATTTTAATCTGTATTCACACTCAACACGATGACTATAACTTGTGCATACATTTCACATATTTGCAGAAGTCACTTGGCCGCATCTGGGCAGTTTTTGTTAGAAAAGTTTGATTTGGAAGCAAGCTGGGTCAGCATGCTGTTGGCCTTTTTGTTTTTATTTCACTTTTTTAGAACCAATCTGAAAGTACTAAAAGGATTTTCACTTAGAAATATTCAGTAAGCTATGAATGTTTCATCCAGCAATGGCTGTTCTTTTAACTCATACAGCATGCATATAAATTCTGTATGTGGAAAGGTTTAGCCCCAAAACAAATATTTCAGCCAGCTTGTAAGTGAAAACATTGATGTAAATCTGTGAAAGTGCCTGCTCAGCAAAAAAATAAAATCTTTCCCTCTACAAGTTTTCCTTAGTAATGCTTCTGTGTTCTTGAAGTCATCATCCAGAACAAGTATGCAATAAAAATGGGGGTTGTATGTACAAATGAAAAGCAACAGAAAGCATCAGGGAACTCCTTTGTAGAAACCTGTAGTGGGTTATACTAGGTAACATAAATTGTCTAAAAGTTAGGCTGAGAGGGTAAGTGTAGACTCCCTCTATATGTAATGAAGAGAGCAATTGACACCTGTTTTTAGATGGCTACAGAGAAGTGAGATGAATCCCTCCTTGAGAGTAATGCTGCTATCCCTCAGCTTCTTCAAAGCTTCAGTCTTTCGATTGTGGGATAGGCTTCACCTCCAAGCCCTCCATTGCTTTAGCCAATGATTTAACCTGATTTTTGTGTCAGGCATGGTACAACTGTATTGGTCATCTTATTTACACAGAGGTGAGTTGCTCCACCTGTGTTAAACGAAATGTATCAAACCCCAGGAAGGACTTTGTTTTCAGTTTATGGATATCACAGCTCAGTCCTGCCCAGCTGGGTAAAGAAGGGAATAGCTGTGGGGGTCATACTAGGAAGTATATTTACATTGCAGAAATAGAGATACTTAGGCTACATTTTAAAGTATGTCCTTTTCAGGTGGCTAAACCTGTCCATGTGAAATTCTTTTCTGTCTCTCCTCCTAGATAGTTAGTTGTGAAGTCTGTACTCAGAACTGCATCTGCCAGTGTAGGAATGCTCAATAATTAAACTTTGAAATAACGGAGCCCTGACTCTCCTCTTTGAGACCAGCCTTTAATACCAGGTTGTACATTTTCTTTTTCTTTTGGTTGGACACCCTCACCTTTATCCCATTGGTGTGCTGTGACCTCTGCTTGTTATGTTAACTAACTCACATTTTTACCATGTTTTTCATATCTTTCCCCTTTCTCTCTGGTCATTTTGTTCCTTTACTCCTTACCATGTTTCAGTATGTGCCGGGATTTGCATATTACTTTGAGGCAAGGACCATTTCCTTGTGCACATATGCAGCAGTTACCACAGCTCAAGATGGCAGGGGAACGATCCGTCACTATGTGATAAATATTAAAGCTTGCTGGAAAGCAAGTGTGACCACCAGACAATCATCACAGTTTTGTATCCTTGGCTCTCTCCCCCATGAGTGCAATTTTGTAGAACAACAGCAAATGGAAAAAGCAGACCATCTCCTGGCAGTACAGTCAGGCTGACACAATAGCAGCTACACCTTTCTGTGGGTGATCCTCATAGGTCATTTCAGAATCGTAAGTGTATCCTTACTTAGTGTTATCCAGCAAGGCCCTGTGGGGTCTCTTCGCTCACATGAATCATAAAGACAGCATACTTTACGCTGCAAGACCTTCAGGGTCAACACCTCCCAGACAAACTTTTCCATGTGAAGTTTTTCTAAGTGCAGAATGTATCTTTACATGGTTTTCACATTGTAAAAGTGCATTTAGATGTTACCAGACAAAAACCAAAAACAACAAACAAACGATGAACAGTTTCCAGTATATCTGACATAGACAAAGTATGGTTTCCAAGGCATATATACCAAGGAAGTTTATTCAGATCCAGCCCTGCAGGCCAATCAAATGAGAAAACCAAGAATTCAAGATCATTGTACACAAAGATTACAGAGGAGTACAGCTCTCTGGGTTGTGCTGGTTTAAAAGTAAAGCAGCGGGAGAAATAAACCCAATTTGGAGAGACAAGAAGTCAGAGCTACAATTTATTAAAAAGATTACAATACATACAATGATGCAAGGTAAAAACTGGCTTTGACCCACAAAGACAAAGTACAACCCAGTACCCTGGGATGGGAACAGCACAGTGCTCGTGAGCTCCTGTGCTGAGCAGTGTGTGGTTCCCCTGGGTGCAAAGCAGAAGGGAAGGAAACCTGTCAGTTGGGATGATAGTCACAGTTCTGTTGGAGGAATGATGGCAGTCTCCTTGAGAGTGGCAGTCACAGTCCTGCTGGACTTCTGTTTCCCCTCTGGATCCAAGGAGTGATACCCTCAGTCCCCAAACCTGAAGATTATATATCCCCAGGTTCAGGTGGAAATGCACGGTACCTCCCCCAAGGGCAGGGAGTTTCACAGTGGGTGGTTTATCTCTGTGAGTCCTGGGATATTTTGGATTCTTAGGTGATCTGGGCCATTGTAAGTGCCTATTATATCAGTGCAGCTGGGCCCATTAGCAGGGCCCCCTGCTAATGTGGAGGTGTTAATGCCTCCCCATCTCTTTCCTTATTTATTGTGGCTTGGGTTGTGAAGTGTGCCCTGGGCAGCTGCTACCAATGATTAGCAGCCCATCAGGAATGATATAGAGGGTGTAGAATATACAGATTTTGGTTATACCCGCATAGTGATAAACCAGTCGCATCCCCCATAACTATGATAGAGTGAAAAATCTGAATCACATTACTTCTACATTTCAAAATGAGAAGATCACTGCTTTCTGTCTTTCTAACTAAAGTTAGAAACATGCACAGAAATAGGCACCTAGATTAATGACCTGTTTTCCAAAATGCCATAAATTCCCAGTCATCAAAGGCACCTTTGAGTCTTCATTTACAAATTTAGACCATGAAGCTTGAAAAATGTGTCCTTTGCCTCCCAATAGCACCTATCTGAATATGGGAATTCAATATAAAATTGCTTAACCTGACATGGTTATGGCAGATGGATGTAAACTGCTTAGTGTGACAAATCACCAGTGTCTGGAGGCACTACTCTAAAGCTGGAATGTGCTGCCAGGCTGTGGGTTTTCCCTGACAGGGACTCCACTTGCTCAGCCCTGGCCCCAGAACACAGCAGAGATCAGCTTCTCTGTGCCCATCTACATTATACTTGCTGCCATATATTTCCATGGGGCTTCACTGGCCACTTTTTGTGTCACTGGCAAGGATGTTGTGACAGCAGGGAGCTCAGCAAGCCTCATGGAGCATGATGCTGAGTCAAGGGGTCATTCTGGTAGACCTCTCTGCTGGCAGGGTTGTGCTGCTAGCAGCATTTTACAGCTAGGGCTGTGTAGTCATCTCAAGACGCAGGTAATTCAGTGTGAGTAGGGTGTTTTGAAATCCTCAGACTATGATGGATTTCCATGCAGGTATTGACCCTAATCTGACACCAGAATTACCATCTTGGGAGAAGGCAATGTGGTGAGATTACAGCTCCTTCTCACCATAAATTTTGATTTACAGTGGACTAAGAAAACATCATCTGCTAAGGAGACATGATATTAAATGCCCTGCTTGCAGGCATGGACTGTGACACAAGTGCCACTGTGCACAGGGAGCAGTGGAAAAGCTCATCTATATGATGCACAATCAGCAGCAGATTTGTTCTGGCTTGTTTAATGCAAACTAGAATTTAATTTAGCTGGTATTTAGATTAATTCAGTGACATACATTTGGTGAAGTCCCACCTTTCAAAACGACTTGAATTAAGATGGTAAGAGACAGAGGATAAAGAACCTCATGGGTTTTGTTCCAGCTGTTAATCATCCTTGATGCTGAGAGGTGTGTTGTATTCAATGTGTCCAAATCCAACTTCGAGGCACTAGGACTTGTCATGCTTCTCTGTTTTGTTCAATAGCCCTTTGGTATATCATATTTTCTCCCTTTTAAGACACTCTTATCTTACCTGCTGGTTTGTAAAGATAACAATTTATCTTCTTTTTAAGCAGCTAAACAGACAACCCTCTCTTTCACTGTAACACACTTTTTCTCCCTTGAAAGTAAGCACTGAGGCTGTTCACTGCACTTGCAAGTGTATTTTGACTTTTCAGAAAGGGGATACCAGCATCCAGCAAAACAATTTGTTTTTCTGGCTGTAGAAGTTGAAGCAGAGACCAAGTCCTTCAGGCACGAAGGTTAGCTCTGCATAAATCAGTCCATGCTTCTCATATCAAGTTCTTCCTGAACTTCCAGTATTGTATTGTTTCAACTGAGAGTAAAAAGCATTACCAAATTAATTTTAAGAAGTGCATATTAAGACAACATTTGTTCATGTGCACAGTAGCATTCTTTCTAGCCATATGTCTTTTTAACAAACATAAAATATTTTAAGGAGAAATAAATTCTGTCTTCAGTAATACAACTCATTTGATTCCTTAAACCAGGGTTTTTGATGTCTGAAAGTGTAAAGAGGCTTCTTTACACTTTACAAATCTCTTTAAATGGAAGTAAATATATATAGTCAATACTTCTTTTCTTTTTCCATGTCAAGCTTTTAGGCCAAGAAGTAATGTGTTAAGTTCCACCAGGGGTATTCTGAAGTTCAGTCTAATGATCCAATGGGTTGCCTATGGAGAAAATGCTAGGACGTCCTTCAGCAAAGAAGTGGTGGTTTGCAGTGAATGACAGGTTGCTTGCAATGGCTCTGAAGACTGTGTATACATACGATAACTTCTATTGTTGAGGATTATAGATTGCTCTATTATTGTTAATCACAATAGGAACATTATTCCAGGTCAGAGAGGACAGTAATTGTTAAAAATTCCTGTGATCCGTTACATTGCTTAGCAGCAATTGCTTAGTTTAGGGGGTCTCTGTCTCAGAGCAAGCTATAGCACATACACTTCAAGATGGAGAAAAATTATGCAGGCCCATGAAATGTGCTTTCAGAAATATTTACAAAATGTTCCAAAGTCCTAGTTACTTGCATTTGTCCCTGGAAAGCAAATATACCAGTGTTACAGCCTTCAGTCTTTTAGCAAGGGTAAGAAATTGAAACATGAAACTGAGCAGAGAAAAAAAAAAGTCTTCAGAAAGTATTACTCCTTTTAAATATAATTATTTTCCTTAAGGAACATCTTAAAATGACCGCAACTGTCCAGCCTTACTCTGGTATCTATACAGCAGCCTTTTGGATTAACTGTACGGGAGATTTAAAAGGGTTATTTCAGGTTTCACACCAGTGGTGGAAAAATAAAATTACACCAGACTCAAACTGAATTAAGTAGTTAAGAATACAGCCTAACATGTTAAAATCGCCTTCTCACTACCCATTTAATGTTTTTCAAGCAAAGCTACCATGATCCTTAGACACTGATATAAACAGATTTGCTGTTGACTGTAGCACAACCAAAACTGAGGCTTATTTGTTGTTCATGACTTTTTTGCTGAGGGACCTGACACACTTAATGCACAGTGATAAAACAAAAGCAACCTTGGACCTGTAATAGATACACAGAGAAGGGATAAGGGTAGAACATAATAAAACATTGTCCATTTTAGAAGAAAGTCTCCTTTCCCACTCTACCTTTTCCATTTTTCTATTCTGTTTTCCTCTTTCCTTCCTTCTTTATTTCTTTTCTTTTCCCTGCTTTTCTTTGCCTAGCCTTGCCCATTCTAGAAGACAGTTACATATTTGCTGAGTTCCTCTTTATGAAGAATATAACTTAACTTGTGCCAAGTTATGCTTATGCTTACATATCTTTCCTGACTACAGATATTTAGATGAAGTTAGGTGAATTCTTAATTAGAATATTTAAAGACTTCTCCAGCTGATAACAAGATGCTGATGATAACAGAGACTGCCTTTACTATGGGAAAGCCATGCTCAATGCAGCTTCTCTGTTCTTAAAGAGAGGCTTTCACAGAGAGCACTTCAGGGGAAGATCCTCTCCTTGCTGTTCAGAATCAACCCCTGGCAATTATTCTCTTCCTTAATTTTGGAGCGACAATAGTAAATCCTTTCCATATGGCATGCCTCAAGTCTCATTGCATGCCAGACCCCACACCCTGTGTGTGGAAAGTCCCACACCAGCTCTGGAGCAAGGTGTTTGAATCAGCATTTCTGCTGTTCATGGCGTACCTGTCTTTGACCCCCATGGGGCTGGAGTGGGCAAAGGAGCCTGGTGCAGGGCAGGGGGCAGGTGATGTACTGCTACCTTACCCTGGGAGCTGAATAATGTCAGCCACAGCAAATATCCTTTTGGCAGCCCTTCCTGAGGAGAGAGTACTCAGTAAAAACAGGTTGATAAATCCATCACATTTATCATACCTTGTTTTCTTATAGGATAAGCACAGCACATGCATCTGTGAACAATGAGGAAAGGGAGAGGTCACAGCTTCATGTTCCAGAGTCTCATGTCATGCTGTGCCAGATCATCCATTATTTGATGTTTTCAGGGCCGTGCCCCAATCCACCCTGCTTTGGCAACCTTGTTCCTGCACTGGAGTACCTAATGATGTTCCTGAACAGACGCCTGTGCTGCTCCTTAAACAGGACAGAAGGAAATTTGCCTACTGCTGAGGGAGATCCTGTCTGAGTAAATTTGAATATCCAAGTCAGGCAAATTCCCTTGTGGGAATACTCTTCTCTGACATGCCCAACCGGTGAGTTTGACTACATTGTTGAAACTTCCATGTCTCAGAGTGGAGTATAAACCTGCTGCATGAGAAGCTTCAGTGTCCACTGACTACTGAGTCTTTCCAGAGCTGGAGAAGGAGTCAGATCATGATCTCAGTCTGACTTTCTCTTTGACAGAGCTTTTCAAAACCATGAGCAAGCCTAATAGCTGCTTATGAAAATTAGGGTATAAAAATTAATCATACTGTGCTTCACCTCTTTTCATCCAGCTATCAAAACAGGGAGTGAACTTAGAAACTCCCATTGTACAGAGAAGGAAGCAGATGCTGAGTGAATCAACGAAGCAGAAAGAGGAGACAGGCTCCTGACTCCTCCCTATCCAGTCAACCCCTGTGTCTCCCATAGGTACCTGTTATGCTGCTCTTGGCTGTCATTTGTGAGAGGTGTTAGTAAACACAGTTATTCTTAGCTGTCCCTGGGCAGAGCAACACCCTGGGCTGAATACCTGTCAAGTACCCTAGATATGTCCAGGGACCTAGGCAAGTGCTGGTCCAAAGAGTTTCTGTGCCTTAGGGGTGTGGTGATGGTATAGGGGAGATGCAAGTTCCTTTCCCATACTCAGCAGTAGCCTCAGCATGCCACTTGCCTGTTTGTCATCAAATTCTCCCAAAAAAGGACTGCATGAGGACCTCCCAACTCACAATCTGTTCCCACAGTGTACTACTCACAGGTGAAGAGTTTTGTTTCAGAGGGAGGCCAATGAAAGTGTGTTTGAATCTCAGCAGCAAAAGCTCCACTTGCATCCTCCTCAGAAAAAATGTTTGAAGAAGACTCCACCGCACTGTTGTGACTGCTCAGTAAAATCTGTGTTATAATCAAAGAAAAAAACTGATTTAGGCACCAAGCAGAGATGAGATCCTAGACATTCAGACTTAGGGATCTTGCTGAAAAAAGTCTGGTAGAGGAGCTAGCAGCAAAGTCCACAATGCCAGTGTGGGAGCCAGAATACATTGCAGAGAGAGCGTCTTCAAGGTTACTCAGATTATATACTCATGGGTGTCAGCGGTGCTGGTAATTTGCCTTCTACATATTGGCAGTGAGTATCAGCTTAAATCCCTAAAAAAATGAATGCATTTTCTTACAGAGCTTTAAAGAAAAAGAACACAAACTCAATACAAATTGACATTAGACAAATTAGATGGGAAGAAATCAACCAGTTATTTTGTTACTATGTTCAATATAAATAATTCCTTTAGTAATACATAATAGTACTCTGACTCTAGCTATCAGGCAAAATGTTAGTCATATGGAAGAAGTAATTAGCAGCAGAGATGCAATTGTAACAATTCTGTGTTTGATTCTCATGCAGAATTTCATGTATCAGTCACATTTTCAAAGCAAAAAATTTTTGGCAATCTTGTGAAAAGTAGTATGTATACAGATGGACTCATTGACTTGCTTTCACCCAAGTTTGTTTTGATTCAAAGAGATAAATATATTCATTGTTTTATGAGTTTTTTTAATTTAGACTTTTAGCTAGTACAAGTCAGTGCACTTTCAGTGATTCAGTCTGAATTAAATTCACCAAAGTGAAGGCAATGCACTGCATTGAAGCTGAATTGATTAACACTTACTGAAAATCTAGTGAATTTTTAAGATTCTTTTATAGTGATATAAATACTGTGCAAAGTCAGTGTGAAATCATGGATACATAAGAATTTTAATACTTGGCTGTAACACATATATATGTGGCTATGTAACTAAAAATGTATGAATATATGTTTTACTCTCTGGTGTTTGTCACAGGTTTAATTTAAGGGAGTACAACTGAGTGACCCAAAGTCCGTTCATTCCTTACAAGTGCTCCTTCCAGTGCCACTGCGTCTGTAGATGAAGGCGTGTCCTTACACAATACTCATGTTTCCTCACATTAGGAAAAAATTCTTCACAGAAAGAGTCATTCTCCATTGGAATAGGCTGCCAGGGAGGTGGTGGAGTCACTATCCCTGGAAGTGTTTAAAAAAAGACTGGGTGTGGCACATAGTGCTGTGGTTTAGTTGATGAGGTGGTGTTAGGTAATTAGTTGGCCTTGATGATCTCAAAGGTCTTTTCCAACTTAGTTAATTCTGTGATTTTGTGATCCTGTTATGGAACTTGTAGCTCAGTCAGGTGTGGAAACTCACATAAATATGATCATCAGCTCCAGCAGTTGTCCATCAGTCTAGGCTTCCCTCTGTTCTGACCATGGGGACAGCCCTAGTCAGAGCCTCCTGGCTTACCCAACCCCTGGAGTATCAAATACCCCATCCCCAAGCCTTCTGGGGGAGGAAGAAGAAACATAAATTTAAGGAATAAATATAAGGAATGTAAAAGTGAGGGACAGTAGGTGTAGAATTAGTCCAGGCAAGAGATGCAAGGTAAAGCATGTATGCCAAAGAGGCATGGGTAGAGACAGAAATGAAAAACTGTGTCAAGACAGAGACCAAAGAAATAAAAATAGTTTCCAAACACTTGTAGGGGAAGGTTTCCACCCAGTTCTAAGTATCACAGCTTTGAAACTGTCCCTGAGTCCTAGCACTAGTACTAGTACAAGAGTACTTGTAGCACTAGTAGTTCTGCTAACAGCATGATTTAGCTCTGGTTTTCAGGACAGACAAAGAATTAGTTGTCATTTATGCTTCTATTCCCTTCTAAGAGTTGCCACAGCTGTAATGTTTTATGCCTTGTTAGTCACATTCACCAGCACAATGTTTATTTTCTTCTGTTTTCTCTGACTTTGGATGAAATGTGGGTTCCTGTGGGATGCAAGGAGAAAATGATGTAAATGTCTATGTGTATTCAAGCAAGTAATATTTTCTACTGCTGATGGTATTGCAAGATGGTAACATTCCCATGAACACAGGTCCCAGTGAAAATAACACAATGGAGGAAACTTTTATAATATTTGCTATGTATTGTAACTATCCTCTGCTATCAACAACAGGGAGCTGTGAAGTTCAGATTTCTGGCACTGGAAGATCAGCTTAAGGAATGAAAATCTGCTATATACAGTTTATTGCTTTATGTGAATTTCACTCCTGAATGGTTTTTAAATATTTTTCCCTTGCAAGATGAAAATTCCAGTTGATAAACAGCTTGACTTGGAGCCCATATTTGTGCTACTCAAACACTGTATATCAACTGTTTCTGGGGAAAAAGTCACTATAGTGAAACTTGCCTTTAGAATAACCATGCTAAATATCTCTGATGGGCAAACGTTTGGTGGTGAATGTTTTATCATAGTTTCTTTTTAAGTAGTGACTTTTATGCTGAACCTTCTCTGCATTGGTGAAACAATGTTATCTCAGGATTTTTCAGCCAGATAAGACTGTGCCAGTTTCTTCAAAAATGGTTGCCTGTCTATGGATTTTGTACATAATTGGTTTTGGGAGGCACTGTGTGAAGCAGAATGCTGACTGTATTTAAATTACTTTTTAAAGCGTAACTTTCAAAAGTTGATTTTGGTTAGGGAGTTGACCTGAAACTTTTTAGTAACTGACATGACTTCATGATAGGCCTTCTACCAGATTTGTCGAAATACTTTAGACAAATTCTCTGGAAAGCAGAAGGAACCAGCACCAAAAAGAATAAGGAAAATGAATGTTCTAAAATCTCTGTGACCATCTACCTTGGGCAGAGAAAAGTCACAGTACTAAAAAGTACCCTTACCAGCCTGTGAATAGTCATCTTGAATAGAGCAAAATGGAGATGTGATCTCTAGCAGATCACCATCTGCCTTATTAGTTTAGGGAGCTTATTGGCTCCACTCCTAAATTTTACTTTGTACAAATCCAGAAACCTGAAAGAGTTGATATGTTCTCAGACTTCAACTGTCTTCAGAAATTTGTTATTCCTTTTTTTTTACCCCCTCGGTTCTTCTGTACTGTGAAATGCTGTGGTGTTTTTATGTTCTTTAATCTGATGTGTGAAAACAGGCATATAGCAGGAATGCAGGTGAGCACATCGAGTTAATCTAGAGAAGGCTTTGCTATTTGAATAATATTTTATAAAGTTGTTTTTTTAGAGTGCATTGTCTGTTTAAAAGTCCGAAAATAATAAATTATCTACAATTCTTGGTAAATAAAGTTTTCAAACTTCTTACCAAATGATCTTATCTCTCTGGGAGGAGAGGCAGGGAAAGGCAGCAACTAGATTTGCAGGGTTACCAATATGATTTTCAAAAGCACAAAGAAGTCTGTTTAACTACTCAGCCATTCAGCTACGTAATTCTAAGAAGAAAGCTTGACTCATCATTCTTGAGACAATCAAATTGTCAGACAGTAGTTTTATTTCAGCATAGAGAAGGTTAACTTTTTCAATCACTACTTTGTAGGCTTTTGCAAAATTCTCCAACTTTCTAAACAGAGGGCATCCCTCTTCTTTTTAAAATGCATAAGGTAAGATCAGATTATTTTTTAAGTAATTTGACTAAATTCATGTATAGTATTGAGGTTCATCTCACATTGGTATGACAGTTCTAATTAATTCTAAATTATTTATGTTAGATTATAACAATATTTCATTGTATCAATTGTTTTTTAAATCTTTGAATTAAGGAATAAAGTAGACAGTGAGTTTCCTTTCCTGCAGCACTTAGGACCTATGAGGGAGTTGGTCAGTCTAAACACCTGACCAGGTTTCCTGATCTCCATCCAATTTCCTTGGACTTTCCCACCTACTGATTTGTGCTGGTTGAATTTAGCTGTCATTTTTAAAGCTTATTAAGAATAGCAAAAACCTCTGATTTAAAATATTTAAATTTAAGGTCTTCTGCATTAAGCTGAAGGTTGCTAAAGGCTCTCAGGAACAGACTGAAACTGCACCTAAGCTGTGGACAGAGAAGGCATGCCAAACCCACCAGTGTTTGAAGGCTGTGTCCAACTGCCTGTCCATATATCCACTGACGTGGCAGTGAACTCACTGTGGACCAGTGTAGATGTATGAGGTTGGCTTAGCCATTTACCTTGGCATGACTCACAAAGCTTCTTCCTCACTGCCTTTGCTATCATGTTTGTGATGTGGATGCTGGAACTGCTCATGCAACAGTCCCTCTGCTGCTGCCATTCACAAAGGGAGGTCTTGAGCAAATCAAAATTCGTGAGGCTTTGCTTTCCACTGCTCAGCTGGAAATCGCAGAGGCTCAGACTTGGATAATATGCAGCACAGAGCCAGATACAATGGGTATGGGGAAGATGACTAGAGAATTATTTTCTCAGACATCATTCCCCAGGACAGTGCACACTTAGAACAGAGTATGAAGCCTGTTGTCATTACTCTGCTATGGGGATGGTGACAGCTGACAGACAGGAGGCAAGAAATAAAGGGTAAGAAAATCTCCCGATGAGTTGTGAGATCAATAACAAAAGACCTCAATGAATCTTAACCTGAAGAAAGAGTCTGCAGATAAGTCTAGAGCTGCTGGATTAAACAAGAAAGACCCTGTCCAGAGGGAGAGCCTTACTGCAGACTTCCTGTCCCCTGAAGCAAATGATCTTGGACAGCTTCCCCTTGCTCGCTCAGGCAGAGCCATGCGTGAGTGCAAGCACAGGTGTGTTTGGTGGCCTTAGCTTCTACAGTATGATGTAGTACAGGACTAGACACGAAGAGGTAGATCAAAAGAGTTCAGGTGGCTAAAACTAGGCCATATAAAACCTTGCATACAAACCAACGTTTAGGGGATTGATCGCCTAAAGGGAGCAGGGAGAAGAGTCAGTGACAGAATCTGACACAGACAGCACACTGAATGAGGTGGTGGCCAGCATCAGCATGCTGCTGCCGAGTGTCCCAAAGAGAAACATTGGATGCAGCTGCTTTTGCACATTCTTTTAAAAAAATCACTTCTTGTTCATTGTGTTTGAACGTCAGTGGAGAGAGTGCATCTCAAATGCGTTTCACAAATTGGTGGCTAAGGCAACTATGAAAAGACAGAAGTCTTCAAACAGCCAGGGGCTTGCAAGCACAAGAGCAATATACTGGATTCTGCTTAAAGGAAAATTGCTCAGGACATTTTCATTGGCATGCTGTTATGTCAAAAATTTATAATTTGTGGCATGAGTATATAAGTATTAATTTGATTTTATATCTGTGTTGCTAATTTTTGGGATGAAGACAAGTGCTTCTGGCCTACTTTATGAATTCTGAGTGCCAAAATATTCATTATGAATTTTGATTTCAAAATATCTAACAAGGGCTGTTCATTAGATGCACTAAGAAAATGCTTGTATTTTACAGAAATTGTTATATGCATTTCACTGAAGTGACAGGCAGAGCACAATCCTATGTTTTAGTCCCCATATGTCATCTATTTTGAGCAGCAAGTGGGGAACTAGGAGGTTCCCAAAGGTTCCTTCCAGCCTTGACTGTTCTGTGAGTCTGTGACTTGGTGATTTCATGCATAAAACACTGGTTGAGGGAAATGTTTTCTAGCCATGTTTCATTTCAGCCATAATCTGTTTGTATAACTGGATTTGCTTTTGAATTGACAGCAAAACAAAGAAGCTGATATAAAAAGAAAAACAGATAGGACACTTTCACAATTTCTGAAGAGAGCGGAAATGAGTGAAATCACAGTTGCCTCACTTTCACTAAAAGAAGAAGTAAAAACCACAGGGGAAACCATCAAAACCAACTGTGTCACATCTTCCTGTGTGTAATTATTAGCTTTCTTACAGTGGATAGCTGGCATGTTTATTTAATA
This sequence comes from Calyptomena viridis, assembly GCA_013390005.1. NCBI lineage: Eukaryota > Metazoa > Chordata > Aves > Passeriformes > Eurylaimidae > Calyptomena > Calyptomena viridis. The sequence goes on from WEIV01009789.1 coordinate 42,377, forward strand.
CGATTACCTGTTGGAAGACAGCTGTCAAGTACGAACTTCCACAAACCATCTTCTGTTTATGGTGGAGGTGTCTTCTGTCCTTCTCAAAGCCTAAACTCTACCAATTTGATTGAAAAAAAAAACCAACAAAAGTAATTATCTTCTTAATTTAAAAGAAGATAAAGGAAGGGTAATTTAAAGTACCTTTGTATCACACCCGAACTTGGCCATGTCTTTTCTCTCTGCAGAATTTTGTGTCTCCTCCCTAATGTTAAATAATAAGAATGATGAATCATATTTTGATCAATTTTAATTCACCAGAACTATTTTGAATCCAAAATTTGTATCACCATATCTTCTGAGATCAGTTTAAAAGATGAGCTTTTGGTTCCCTTATGTCCCTTTGCCTACTGCTTGCAGAAGGATGACTGCCAAATTTGTCAGCAATGTGCCTGCTGGGCTTGCTTGGCTGTGGCAGCAAGCCACAGTGGTCCTCAGGTAGTAGCCACTTGCTCCAGCCCCTCCACTGAAACCAGGATGATCTGCCTGGCCTGAGCAGCCATCTCAAGACACTGAGTCATTCCCTCCTCTTCTGGATTCCCCACACAGCAGGCAGATGTGGGCATTGGTGCAGGGAGGCTTTGCTCTTCCCCTGCTGCTCACAGGTCTGAGGTGACCTGCCTGAGTGTCTCACAGTTTTCCCTTCCACATATCCTTCATTTCAACAGCCCCATCTGTGCTATTTCTTCATCATATGTAACTTGTCCAGCAAATGAAATTAAAGTAGTGCTGTTCATTTGTGCTTTTTCTGGCATGTACTGGGCAGGAGAAACAGATTCTACTTTTCCATGTAAGAACGTGGCCGAAGCATTGCCTTGCAGCAGTGTGTTGGCACGTGCGGTGCCACAGCCAGAGGAAAGCTCTCGACTGTCTCGTTGGTCCCCCCATAGGTATTTGCTTGAGGCCTATGAACTGATATCTTTGAGTTTCTGCATGAGAAGTGAATCTTGACCTGGTCTATTTTCATCAGGAGTCAAAAGGAGGAGTAGGCATGCAAGGACTTGGGCTAGGGGCACCCCTCATGCTGTCCGCACCTTTGCCTCACTGCACAGGTCAGGGACCAAAGACTTGACCTTGCTTCTTTGGATGAGGACCTATGAACATAGAAGGTGGCTAGGACTGCATACTTCTTGTTAGAACACAGTCTGCTCTGAAAGCAGCATCACAGTCACAGGGATGGTATGGATGAAGGACTATGCTGGGAGATGAATGCAATCAGGAGGGGGAACAGCTTAGATAGAAATCTGCCAGTCCTTTCAGTGTGCCATCTATATAGCACTTCTTGTCGACACATCTTTAAGTGCTTCCCTGCCTTTGATTCCAGATCCTTGTCTGCTCTTTTTTTTCACACCTTGCTGTCAACCCTCCAGTAAAGAAGGATCTGCACTATGATGATTTCCAAACACAAGACTATTTTTAAAGGCTGGAGAGCAATAGAGCTCCTTCTAAGACAGACAGGAGTGCAAGGCTTGCAAGGCTTGGAGTTATTAAAATGAGCCTTTTTTTTCCCTGTTGTTTTCCAGTCCCCAATCATTTTGAGTGTCTTTCTTTGAGGTCTGTGGTGTTACTGAGACTACGCACGAGCCAAAGGGGAGTGCTAAGAGCCAGTTGCCTGTGCCCTTTCTTCTTGACTGTGAAATAACATCCACACATTGCATTGCTGCAGTGATGGCCATCTGCCTGAGAAGGGGACACAGTGGCTACCAAACGTGTAAGAGCAGAAAGGCAGGTGAGGAGATGCACAAATATCCCCAGTGCTGATCCATGAAATGCATAAGGCTGTGGGTCACGTCTGAACATGCTGTCCCCAGCATCACTCTCTTGGGCTTCAGCTCTTGGTAGCCATACTCTGCTGTGCAGAGGAAGCTCTTTCTGCATGCTGATGAGCAGTGCTGAAGGCAGATGTGCGTGTTTCCAGGCTGCATTCTGGCTGGGCTCTTGTCAAGTGCAGCAGGACATAAGGGAGGCTTATGGCTCTCAGTGGGTGTCCACCATTATGCTGTTGCCCACAGTCCCACTGACTGTCACCTACTGAGGTTACACATGTGCACCACTGGCATGTAGAAGACTGTTCACATACACCAGCAAGAGGGTCAGTAACCAAAAGACAAGCTATCTGCTCATTCATAGTTTTTTTCCCACTGGGACTTGTGCCCCTACACTGGCAGCCACAGTACAGGTCAGCAAAGGGATTGTCAACAACACTACCACTCCAAAGCACAGACAGCAGCTGTCTTATTCCTTGTACTGTAGGAAAGGCTGCTTTTAACTCTTGGTTGTTCTCACTCTCATCTGGTTCATTTGGTGCGCTATGACTTGCACATCTCCTGAGCAGTCCCTGAGAAAGAACTCAGGACTGTGCTCAGGCTGTGAAAGAACTGTGAAAGAACTGGGCTGTGTTCAGTGCCAGCCCATCTGCTTCTCCTCCTGGGAGTTTCTGTGGGCATGAGCGGCAGGAGGTGAGGAGAGTGCCCGCCAGAACAGAGGACAGAGAGGGCAAAGACAGGTGGCAGTGAGAAGGGAGACTGTAGTAAACACAAGTTTCACCAAGACCATCATGTGGTGGGTTGACCTTGGCTGAACACCAAATGCCCACCAACCTGCTCTATCACTGCCCTTTCCAGTCGGACAGGGAAGAGAGAATAAGATAGAAAAACAACTCTCAGATCGAGATAAGGCAGTTTACTAAAGCAAAAACTAAAGTCTGCATGCACACAAGCAAAGAGAAAATTAACAAGGTTTATTCTCTATTCCCCATTAGCAAGTGATGTCTGGCCACTTTCCAGGAAGCAAGGCTTTTAGAACGCATAGTGGTTGCTCAGAAGGCAGACTTTGTAAACATCGAATGTCCCCCTCTTCCTCCTTCTTTCCTTAGCTTTTATATCTGAGCTGACATCATATGGTATGGAATACCCCTTTGGTTAATTTAGGTCAACTGGCCTACTTGTGTCCTCTCCCAGGATCTTGCCATCAACTGGGTAGGGGAGGAATGTTGAGAAACAGCGCTGATGCTGTGCCAGCACCGCCCGTCAGTAGCCAAAACTGGTGTGTTATCTATACCTTTCTAGCTAGCAATGCAAAGCGCAGCACTGTGAGGGCTGCTGTGGGGAAATGAATTCCATCTCAGCCAGATCCAATACATGTGGTGACAAACAGGTTTGTGATGTAGGAGAGCAGGGAAATGATAGGAGGAAAAGAAGAGACACTGGCAATGGAGAGATGGAGGAACAGGGGTAAAGGGAGAGGAAAAAGGACAAGAGAGGGAAAGGAAAAGCTGATGAAAAGGAAGATAGCAAAGAATAGTGTTGTGAAATAAGTAAATGTAAATAGTGATCTGCTCAGAGCATGGGGCAGAGGAAGATGAACTTGCAATCAGCCAAAGGTGGTGAACAAGCTATGTATCTGATTCAGCCAGCCAGCACACAATCAATCAATAACAATGCAGCATTGGAGGATAGGGAATAATTCTAATAGCAGACAGATAACTCATACATTGTCTTTTTGGTGGGATGCTCCTAGAAGGACCATAAACCCACATGTGTCTAGAAGTCATGGATGCATGAGGAAAGGAAGCATACTGACAGTACTTCTGCACATCAAAGAGGTATAAAACCTAAATGGCTGTCAGGTTCCTCATACAGATTCCCTATCAGATTTCAGATGTGCTTTGAGTTCGTGTCATACCTTGAGGAAGACTGCAGAGAGCCGCCCACACAGTTTTTTCCCTCTGGAAGGTATTGGCAGGTAAGAGACTGGAGCAATTGCTGGCAAAAGGGTAGCTCTAATAAATGACTAGATTCTGGCTGGGATTTCAAGACTTTCCTCCACATCCCCACTCCTCCAATATATCTGCAGAGAATTGCAACTACCTTTTTTATTAACCTTGCCCACAAAATAATGTTTAAATGTTGCACATAAAATCAATGTAAGTGACACCAGCCAAGAAAGCACAGCCTAGATCTCCCTGTAACTGCATAATTTCCCCACTTCTTCCCTAGAAGTGCTGGCATGCATTCTCCAGGAGTTTAGATCTAAGATTCCCTTGTAGAACTCAGGGAGGACATAAGTAGTCTGAGATGAAATATCTGCTGATCAAGATAAAATACAGGTCATCATTAATATGAGAAAAATAACAAAATCATTGGCAGAATTTTTTTGGTTGCAAATTTTACTCGTAGACCTGAGTGCCTGATACACATCTTTGAAAGGAGCAATGACATCCTATTCCATTTTAGCTTTTATCTGTAACTCCATTGGATTGCTGCCATGCTCCCAGAAGTGTGCTATGTGGCATATGCGTGGCTGTTGCACTATCTCCCAAAATGTGTCAAAAAGACACATATTTTATAGGATATGCCAATAACAACCCTACATCCTACACCATCCTGTCCTCCTCCCAGCCAATGCTTTCATGATCTGGGGTTTGCCTGCAGCCTTCACAAGCATGCTGGACCAGAGGAGGCACCTGAGCACAGCACATCCACCTCCTCCCACCCCTCTGTGCACTAAGCCTTGCCATACGTACTATGCCCAATAACGAATGAAGAAGGGATAGGTTTATTACCCAAAGAGGGGAAGAAAACCCAATCCGTTAAACAATTTGCCATATGAGCCATGAAACATGGCAAACCTCTGCAGAAGGGAGCAGCAGTGGTCTTCTCACAGTGTGATTTCTTTGCAATGACCTATTCCAGCTCATCCAAATGATGGGGTGAGTGAAGGCTAGATTGAGTTTTGTGCCATTCATGTTGCATGCCTCCTTTGCATCTTGTGCATGCTCACAGGAGTGCTCGTCTTTAGTTTGTCGACTTCTAAAGTGCTGAGAAATGCTGCCTCAATACTGAGCTGTCTGTGGTAAAGAAGCTGAGCTGTCAGGCTCTGAGATGCATTAATGCTCTTTATTGTGACGTGCCCTTGAAGCTGCACAAAACAGCTGCTGCTCAACAGCTTCTCAAGACCTCAGCTCACAGGAGTCAGAGCATTTCTGCCTCACCACCTGCTCTGACTGGCTCTGGGTCCAGCAGCATGCTTTGGCATTTTACACTGAGCAACTTGATCGAAAGAGAAAGCCTGGAACAATGGTGTGCAAGCCGGCAGCATGGCTGCTGCTCATCACAATTGCCAGCTGGAATGATACGATGTATACCTGGCAGGAAAAATGCAGCCACCCTTTTGTTTGTTACTACACCACAGGGTTAAATTCACCTGGAGGAACATTGATTCCAGGCAGATCTGGAGACTCCCAGAACAGGTACCGTTCAGCATCTTAAGAGAATGACCCTGGAAGCTGTGAAAGCAAGGGAGAAAATGCGGTCTCCACCTCTGTGTGCTTACAGGCTTCTATAAACCCAATTCTCCCAAGCACTAAGTGGCATGGGAGAGCTATAGGGTGATATTTAGTAATTTGTATTTCACACAGTTTGTGTATAATTAAAATCCAAACCAGCAGATCCTTTTTTACTGCTCTATGTGGCTGATAACAAACATTTTTATTGCTTTTGGGGAAAAGTGAAAAACTCAATTTCTTCTTAAATCCATAGGTCTTTCTCTTGGTGATTAGCCCTTTGAATGTGTGTCTAAGGAAAAAAGAAGTGGTGTTTTGTGTCTTGTTCCACTGTGGAGCTCTATGATGGCATATTGCTTATGAGTTATGTCTAAGGTGCAAGAAAATATTTGTGTGTCATTAGAGCAGACTGCCATCTTGGTTACAGCTGCTTGATGAATGACAGACTGCAGGAGTGCAGAAGAAAAGGAGAAGGCTGTGACACAGGAATTAGGGACTTGTTTCCAGTGGCAAAGAAATAAAACAGAAAGGGGCAGTCAGTGGCCCAATACAATAAGTTGGAAGACTGGAGCATGGCCTGGAGTGAAAAATATGACCCTGCAGAGAGTTACCATTTTTTTGAATTATGCTTTCTTCCAGAGTCTCTCAGAATAGGAGGAGAAATAAGAAAAAATAAATGTTCTGGTTTCCCTGTTAGAGCCTTGATACATCTCTTCAGACAGCATTGTCCTCCTTCTTGGCAATCAGATCTTTTTTCTCTCCCAATAAAAGAGCCTTTGGAGAGCAACTAAGATGAACAACTTCACAAGAGCAGCTTAGGACCGTGCCACCCTACATGGCCAGATTGAAATCTGAACTTCTGCCCCCTTTCATGCACATGAGTTCATATTTTGGCAAGTCTATAGAGTTTCTAAACAATTATATGTTTAGTTGACTGATATGAAAGGGGAAGCCACTCCAGAAGAGTAAATAAGATACAGAGATAAGTTACTTGAGAAATTGGGATCTCAATGAATACACAAATATACAAAGGATGTATAAATAAATGACATCTATAAATAGTATACTTGTGTACCATTATTCATACTAGTTTTTTCTCCAATTGCTGTTTAAAAAAAAATCATTAAGTAAGCACATTTTCCTTAACCGTACTCAAGAACTCAAGATGACCAACACTGTTATGTGTTAGAATGCACAATAAAAAGATGCTGCTTCCCTACAGTAAAAAGAAACATTCCTGCATAATGTCTCTCATTTTAATTTAGTGCATAGAGAGAAGTTATTAGTCTTGTTCATGATAAAAAAATAGTTTGTCCTGTTTTCCTCTTACTAGTAGCAAGGAACAACCTCAGTTCCCAGTGTAGTTCAGCTTTTCTCACTGTCCTCAACACCAGAGAGCATGGTTACTGTGGGAGCAAATGGGAAAGGAGCAACAAAAAGAAGCTGCAGCTCCTCTGTGCTTTTCAGCCACTCCATTAGGAAGCCCAGCTCAGAGACAATCCTGTCTTTTTGTCTGATTATTGAAATATAATCTAGAAAAAAACAAATCTGTGTGTTACATGCTCTGTAGACCTGTCTAGGTCTCACTGGTCTGTTTTACACATGAATGGTGCCTTACCATGCTCCTCTGCAATAGGAGCCTCAGTTGTGAAGGCAGTAACACTGAGGCACAGGAAGCTTCACAGGTCATTTCAAAGTGGACTGGACTACCCAAGGGATGAGGCCAGTAGTGAGCACCTCTGAGGAGCCTAACACAGATGACTTGCACAAGGGCACACAAGAAATCAGTAGCAGAACTAATACTGAAAGTGAGAACATCAAACTCCCATCCATCTTCCCAGCTGGTCTTTTTCTGGCAAATAATAGAGCAATACGTCATTAATTGGAAGATGATGGCTAGGGATTTTCAGAGCACACTCTTCATTACTATAATGTCTCATGGTTTGAGTTCGAGGCTGAGACAGAAGGTCTAATTTTCAGAAAAAAAACCTCACACTTCCTGACAAGCAGACTCTTTAGATTCTCTTAAAGTGGATACTTCAAATACGAGGCAGCCAAAATCACTAACCCATTTTGCAAATACTTCTGCCCTGTAAGATTTCAGCTATCATTTGCCTTAAAAAAAAAAAGGAAACAGAATTTCATTCATTTTAAGAAGCTTATGATGTCACATGTGAAATGTCAACAGATAGCAACTTAGACTAATCCCTAAAAGATGACCTACTTGAAGGTGTTTGACAGATCAGGCACTCTCTCTATACTGCATCAATTAATGACATTTTTATGAAGCCAGATTTTAAATGCATCAGATTTTGTGCTAACCAGCTGATTTACTGTTGGATTAAACTTTAATTTCCTAGTCTATCATTTAAGATGGAGAATGTTAAAGACACAATACTTTCCATAAACTGCCTACAGACCTGAAGCTTTCACGTTCCTTTAATTCATTTTATTTGATTTGTTCTATTTTATTGCCATAGATATAATGTAAGAATTTTCCTATAGCTGCTTTTCTTTCCAGGGAGATCTAACTCCCTCCAGATTTAGGGCTTGCTTTTCCTACAATTAATGGAGTGTTAGCGACAGACTCTGGTGGGAGCAGAAGTATAACCTTAACAGATATAAATCAGAATTACATTGCAACGTATATCATGTGGATGATTTTAGGGAAAAAGAGAATTCCACCCAGCCTAGACCTTTCAAACAGTCAGGGAGGGTTTCTTTCTCCCAGGAGAGGTATTTTTCCATGTGGTACTGAATCCGAGAGAATGGAGATTACTTCAAGATAACAAAGATGTTGGGTGAGCAGAATTCAGCCCTACCCAGAAGGCCAGCCCAAGGTCTTAAATGATCTATAGGCCTCGTGCTGACCCCTAACTGTCTATGCAAATAAAATGAGCAGGCTTGGCTGTTTTGGGGCTGAGAAAGGGCAGGAGCCAAGTGTGGTTGTACAGGCCATTTATTTCCTGCTCTTTTCTCCTTAATGTCCTTGTTTCCTCAGTGCTTTTTTGCTTAACGTCTCCTGGACACACCTGTAAGAAGTCTGCCAAGTAAGAGATAGTTGGTTGAGAATGATTGCAGAGATCCCCTGGAAGTGAAGGAAGAGGGGCTTCAATGTCCATCAGTGCAACCCATGTGTAGCTGGATGGGATGCATTGGAAATCAAATGTTGCTGCATTACCCTGACACGTTCCTGTGCCACAGGAGTGAATAGGGACAAGTCCTCATTAGCGCATGAAGGAAATTCATATTTAGTGGCAGGTTATTTGGTATGGAAACCTGTGCCTCTGTGTGCTGCCTGGTGTGGAGAGACCTGAGAGAGGCAGGTTCCAGGACCTGCCACTGATGGCTTAGTTAAAATGAAAAAAGTTGGTGAAAAAAAAAAAGCTAATGTAATGGAGCCAGCACTGCACAATTAGGAGCTTCCAAAAGGCAAGATTATTTTGGGAATGTTTATATGACAATTCTGTATGCCTAGCATATTTTATAGCATTAAAAAACTCCACCAAACAATCACAATAAAGAGGATCCAGTAAATAAAACATAATGAATATGTACAAAACAGCTATATTGACAGTGCCTACTACAGAGACCAACTTTGTATTCACAGACAGCTTCCAAACCTTAGTGAGAAGATGGGGATATACACAAATCTTGCAATGCAGAGTCAGATTCATGAAGGTTTAATTTCTTGCCTGTGTCTCTTGGCTTCAATCAAAATTGAAATACAAATGGGAATGGATGCAATCTCTCCTTAATATACAGGACAAGTACAGAAAAACAAGGCCTTCTGGAATGTTACTAGCTGTTCTCTACCTCCACAAAGAGAGAATGCTTTTTATTGCACATCACTACTACATTTTTCAATAAAAGTAAAGCCTGGCACTTTTGTGAATGGTGTGTATATTTTATCTATCTTATCCACTCACTGTGAATCTGACAAAAAAACCTTTTTAACCTAAAAGAATAAAAGTAAAATTGAAACACCAGATAAGCAATTGTCAAGAAAATTGGGACTTATGTGCTTACCACACTAAGTGAAATTATACTAGATCTTCACTATATCAAGCAATTATCAAGGTGGTCTCATGTTCATCTATTTGGATTTTGCTGATATTTTACAGAGAGGATATTAATATTTTACTGGCAGTTTTCTGCATAAAAAGGAAGAAAGTAAATAGATAGGAATATAGATAGCAAAGGATAGATAGCAAGGGATAGAAAGTCTTGTAAGCTTGCAATAGTGGGAAAGCTCAACAAAGCTTGCAGTGGACACAAGGTTTGGATGAGAAAACGAAGTCTCCTATTTATTATAGCACTACAATTATCCAGGCTGCAGGATCAATTTTAGAT
>WEIV01009789.1:52791-63134 GCA_013390005.1 Calyptomena viridis
GAGACCGACTTTGTATTCACAGACAGCTTCCAAACCTTAGTGAGAAGATGGGGATATACACAAATCTTGCAATGCAGAGTCAGATTCATGAAGGTTTAATTTCTTGCCTGTGTCTCTTGGCTTCAATCAAAATTGAAATACAAATGAGAATGGATGCAATCTCTCCTTAATATACAGGACAAGTACAGAAAAACAAGGCCTTCTGGAATGTTACTAGCTGTTCTCTACCTCCACAAAGAGAGAATGCTTTTTATTGCACATCACTACTACATTTTTCAATAAAAGTAAAGCCTGGCACTTTTGTGAATGGTGTGTATATTTTATCTATCTTATCCACCCACTGTAAATCTGACAAAAAAACCTTTTTAACCTAAAAGAATATTAAAAGAATAAAAGTAAAATTGAAACACCAGATAAGCAATTGTCAAGAAAATTGGGACTTATGTGCTTACCACACTAAGTGAAATTATACTAGATCTTCACTATATCAAGCAATTATCAAGGTGGTCTCATGTTCTTCTATTTGGAATTTGCCGATATTTTACAGAGAGGATATTAATATTTTACTGGCAGTTTTCTGCATAAAAAAGAAGAAAGTAAATAGATAGGAATATAGATAGCAAAGGATAGATAGCAAGGGATAGAAAGTCTTGTAAGCTTGCAATAGTGGGAAAGCTCAACAAAGCTTGCAGTGGACACAAGGTTTGGATGAGAAAACGAAGTCTCCTATTTATTATAGCACTACAATTATCCAGGCTGCAGGATCAATTTTAGATAGGCTAGCTGATTTTTTTTTTAGGTCTTCCCATAATCCTCAATTTGACTTTCTGGGGTCTGAACTCCAACTGTTTGAGTGAACCAGGGAAAACCTGCTCTACTGCCTGTGATGGTCTGTGTTCTGGGGGACCGTAACCTGTGGCACTCTTACTATTGTGGGCACAGTCAAGGAGAGGGCATGGATTCTTTCCTTCTCTTAAAATCATGGTGTAATTTCTGGAGGGAGAACTCCTGACCTTGTGTGAACTGGAATTTTACTGACAACTCACTTATTTTGGGAACAACGGAGAAAGTATGTGCTGGCAATTTTGCTTGACTGCAGAATTGTGTTCACCTTTGAGTCTTCTTCAGGAGATATGCCTTCTGGTTTGGTTTGTTTCACCAATATTACCTTATGGCTAAGAAATACATGAAAATTCAGGTGTGGGCTGTGAAATGCTATTTTTAAATCTTTTTTATTAACAAAAGTCTTACAGGAAATAGAAAGCAAATACAAATTTTAATTGCACTTGTTGAGATAAATTACTATGCAAACTTGGCCTTGTTATATTTCACATTTCTACTGCAATAGCTAAGGCTTTAGATACTGTCATGTATACTGCCACATTTTTTACTTATCTTACCACTCTTTTTGTGTGTATATATATTTAATAATTGANACTACTCTTTGGGGTGGAGCCAAGACGGGAGACGTTACTCACATCTCTACTTGCAGCAAACTGCATGAATTACAGCTGGGAATGAGCCTTTGAGGACATTCTGTGTTTTTGAATTCTCTCAGCCTTTGTCCTCTCTGAACAGGCACAAGTTTTGCAGAGCCATGCTACAAGATTTGTAAGAGATGATATTTTGTAGGTAGAAGGATGCTGAAATAGAAACTTTTTAAAAAATATATGCTTATGTATAGAAACACACATAATATATAACTAAAATATTATTTATTTATTTTTATTTATTTACATAAATAAAAGTGACTTCACAACCATGCTTTACATGGAAACATGATAGACATTCTGGGGGATGTCTTAGTGCAGTTGGGCTGGCAACTAAGATATCTTATGAAATAAGTATTTCTTAGGTAGTTGTGGGGAATCTTTTAAAAAACATTCAAGGAATTTCAGAATTAATTCTTGGACAGATGGATATGGAAGAAAAGAGAAGGAAATAATTTGCAAAAGTAAGTGGCTATAACTTGTTTTATTGACCTGCTCTGCTGTTTGCTTCCAGCAACCTCTCTGTTGCTCATGCTAAGATAAATGTTACAGAGTAGCAGAAGCCACTCTATAGTTAAAATTCGGGTTTAGGCAAATTTTCTACCTAAAACGTCTCAAAAGAAAAAAAAAATGGTTCCCAGTAAAAATCCCTGTCGGGACATCCCATCCCAAGGAGTGATCTTGAAAGACACCAGGCAGCAGTCCACCTGTGGCATTTTGTTTGACATGTCCCTTTTCCAGATTTTAAACCCTAAGTTTCTTGGTATATTATTTCTTGAGTGTGGTTTGATCTATATGTTTCTAGATAGCCCAAATATTCCTGATTTCTGCCAGGCTTTGGGCTATGTGCAAGGCTGAAGATTGTTTCAGAGACAATAAATGAGACTAGACTCCCTAACAAAATAAAGGTAATAAAAAATGCCTCACATTGAAATTAATTAGATTTCCTTACTTGAGGAAGAGAAGAGCAGCGGCACTGAATCAGACCAGAGGTTACCACAGCCTGTTGCATTGCTTTGGACAGGAATCATTGGCAGGTGCCTAAGAGCTTGATTTTTTTTTTTTTTAATGATTTTCCAGCTTCCCATGATTTCTGTCTCTGGACGTCCATAAGAAAGAGAAGGTGCATTTATATTTAATAGTCCTCAATGAAAAGTCCATGAAAGAAAAATGGACTTTCCTCCAGTCAAGGTATGCATTTATCCAAAGAGTTGGGCATGCTTTTGTTCTCACAATGCCTGGAACATTTGCAGTTCTTGGCAACAGCCATTTACTCACCAGCGATTCAGGCTTCAGTAATCAGCACAGCCCCTGTGGCAGCTCAGGGACAAACTCGAAATCCTACCAGCACCTTCCTTCCTTGTCCATTTTCTTCCTTTTTATGAGATGGGAGGAATGATGTGAAGCCTTCTTCTGACATTTAAATACATAATCTGTTGAGTTATTTCTGAAAAACACCCGAAGTAAAAAGATGGGTGAGAAGACACTTGGTTCTTCCCACTAATCAGTTGTAGCAACTTTTTATGTCCTAGCCTTTTCTAAGCTGCTACATTAATATTAGATTTCCTACTCTTAGCATTTATATTAATTATATATTTCATAGTTAACATTTATGTTACTGCATTTTGCTTATGTTTTGGATTTTTGGGGATGTGAAGTATCTGATCTCTGCTTCTAAAACCAGAATTTGACTTGGATCCAGTGATAATTTGGTCTAAATCAGTTACTTTGGATTGCTCCTGTGCCATGCTTCTGTGAATCCAGAAATGAGATTTTGGGTGCCTGGCACTGTGTCAAAGACGTAACAGGCACAGGACATTAATCTATCAGCCTAAAGAGACTCTACTGATTCAGGAGTGCTCATGTTTGAGAATGTTTTCTCAGTAGATCAGCAAGGCTTTTCGTGTGTAGGTCTTTGACTGGACCTCTCATAGTCTTTTCTTGCCATCTACACACCAAGACCAAGGTCTCTGGCTGTTGCTGCACTGCTCTGTAAGCAGGTTTGGACACAGGGACTTCCTTTTCTATTTGCACACTCATCAGGCATGAACCATGATCATACTTCTCCTTGCCTGCTGCCTACTTGCCTCAGTTTCCAGTCACATTTGTGTCTGGACTCACTCGTTGTTACTCCATTGCTCTGTCAACACCTGCAGAGGCAGAATCCAACTTCCACATATCCAAAGTGGATCCTGACTGGACTCAAATACAGGTACTGGCATGGATGTATCAGGACACCAGTCCAAGTAATTTACTGTCTCTTGAAACCTATGGAATGGCACAGTCTGTCATACCATCCCACAAAATATTTCATCACTATGTACAAACTCTTTTGGACTAGCTCGCTCAGATGGCCCTGTGAAAAGCCAACAGTGATGACATGTAGTGCTGTTTTGCTCCTCTTGGGACAAAGGACCTGGACTGCATTACAAGCTGGGACATAAGCACAGCCCTTGAATACGACAATGATGCTTTTTGAGAGCATCTCTTAACCTGTTTGTTTAGAGCCAGTTATCTCTTCAGAAAGGGTAAGAGGGGCAAGAGCATGAAAAATGACCAACAATACACCATCTCCATTTACCTTACTGCTCTCTGTAACAGGAGCACACATGCTGGTTTTACATGCTTTAGCCAGGCAAGACTTGTGGAAAACAGTGGGTTGTGCAGCTTTCAAGGCCAGCAGACCAAACCTGCAATTGCTAACTAAGGTGATCCACAAGGTCCTGACACAGAACAGAGTAGGACAGGGAGAGGCACAGGGTAGGCATCAGCCTCTTCCATAGGGTCCCAACCATAGAGATACCCATATTAACATGCCCAGGAACACAGTCCATCTGTACTCATCTCCTGCAAACAGTGTGAACAGAGACCCTTCTGGGCAGCATCTATCAGCTCCAAAGTTATTTCACTGGTTGTCTAATTTCTGCACCAAAGCAGAGTGCCAGTGTGTGGTGGATAACTCTTTCCTTAACACTTAGGCTGTATTCACCAACAGGCGAGGGATCAGGAAATTTAACTTAAACAACAGGATCTAAGGGAATCAGCTCTGTCATGCAGTTAGGTATGGATGAATCCTGCTACTTAATGGGATTTGGGAATATTTTGCTGGCAATAGTCCTGAGCTTTCCTTCCTTGAACACCTTTTGCAGGATCACCTTGGAAACACACGCGGGCTGTTCTAGAAACTGGAAGGCTGGTCCGTTAGGGTGCCACTACCAAGCATCCCCTCAATGCAACTTGGACAATACACTTCCGTCACAAAAAAGCAATTGAAAAAGCGGGTGAACACAACACCAGAGCTGCCAGGTCATGATTGTGGTGCGAGCTGACACAGATTCCCTAAGATACACAATTGCTAACTTGATAGAAATGCAGCTGAGGGCTTGTTTATGATCTGGATTAGACTTACACCGCCAGATGATCTGGTAGATAGAGAGCTGGTATTAATGAATGTTGAATCACAGACTCAGTGAACGATACCTGAGTCAAGCCCAATCCAAGCCCACAAATTACTGCTGCTGAATGTACTCCCTTATGAAACTCGCTGAACCTCTGCAATGAGATAGAAAATATTTTTATTATTTATACTGTCTCAGCCAAGAAAGAGGATGCAGGTAAGGAATATAAGTACAGTTAGAGTGGCAATTAGAGCTAATATTAGTCTGACTTACCTGCCTTGACATTAAATGCGTTGGAGAATTCACTGTGCTGTTGTAAAGTGTGCTTTTTCTGCATAAGTCTAATTAAAAGAGGGCAAGTTTCATGCATATGCTGCTAGAAATGTGTAAGGATATCTCAGCAGGTCCAGGCTGATCCTGATAACAGCAAGATATACATATACGTATACAACATGACCACTGCCTTCAAGGAGCAACAAAAGGGGAAGAAAGCGTAATCTGCTTTACAAGGATGTGGGCTGCTATTTTAAATTAACAGAAAAAGGTAGCTAATGTTAGTTTAGTTTAACTTCTATGTTAGACAACAGAACAAATAATTCTTTGCAGCTAAGTGTGACACAAGCCATACTCTACTCATCTAAACTGGTGAAAGGGTAAGAAGAAATAGTGAAGAGCAAAGTCCCCCACCACCTTCCATCATTTCGCAAGATCTGCACTCCTTTCTGCCAGATAATAGAAATCAGAGCTCACCCCTAAATTCTGCAAACCTGTTTTCTATTGCAAAGCTGTATCAGTGATCCCAATACATGCTTATGCATATCTGCAAGTTAGGTCTGGCAGATTCTGTACCTCTGGGGAAGCAAATGACCTCACTACTACCAAGACCATTGCTAAAGTAAAGAGTGTTGTTGTTCTCAGGATGTCCTATGGGTCAAGTGTGTGGTGTAAGTCAGTAATGGGAATGAAGAATGGTGCAGTGAAGAATGGTAGTAAAGAATGGAAATTAAACAGCTTTCAGATTCTGCACTCCTCTTTTAAAGCTCTGCACCCAGTCTAGTGGAGTATTTGGCATGTGGTGTCATTCTTGTGGCAGCTTGTTTATCATAACATTTGAATTCATCTGGTTCAGTGTGGTGCATATGTTTGCTGTTAAGCTCAGTTGGTACAAAATGCTCAGTGTAATTGATGTACTGGGTGTTAGGACACAAGAAGCAACAAATTGGTTCAGACTCGCAGGGTGTTTAGATGTATATAAAGAGAAGTAGGGCAAACCATTAAAAATGAAAGTTACTTACAGGATCAAATTCAAAGCACTTTCTCTGGTAGTTAATTTTTTCACCAACTCACAGTGAAAAATTCATGTGGGTATGAAATACATATTATTGTACAAAAATAAAGAGTTCAAACTTGTGCTGGAAACAGAACACCATACTACTGCCATAGCCATACCCCTGGATATGTTATGGTGTGAATAGAATAGGTCTGTTTTAAGCACAGCAAACCTCCTGTGTGGCACACATATTTCTTGTCTACACTAACAACCTTGATACAGATGTCTTGGCAAGCCCTCCTGCTTCCTACAACACTTCAGTATTTTTACTGATGAAAAGAAGACTGCCAGCAGGGAATGTCACAGCATGTAAAGAATTAATTATAAGTGTTAATAATCCAACAGACCTAATATGAGATTAAAATGTCTCAGAGAATCCTTTTTGTCCTTGAAAGGTGGATACTTGGGTTTTTGTACAGTCTAACTTAGGGACACACCGTAAAAACTCTCTTGCAAATTGTAAATGAAACAAACCATATCAACAAAAGTACTTTCCCACTAGCAAAGTGCCACAGGGCATCAGCTAACAGAGCTGCAGCAGTTTGCTCTGCAAAACACTACTGGCAAAACTCAAAGATGTACCAGGTTCCAGAAGTTTCTGAAGGTTTTCCACAAGTGAAACTTTCCAGTCTTTTGGCTAGTTGTGCTGGTTTAGCTCAGTAGGTTGGAGCATGTTACTAAGAATACCATGGTTGTGGATTCAATCTCTGCATGAACTATTCCTTAGGAGTTGGACTCGATGATCTTCACAGGTCCCTTCCAACTCAGAGTATTCTGTGGGTTTGAATTTTGATAGGGTCTATGATCTAATAAAAAACAATGATCTTGGTGGCCAATGTATTGTATCTAAACCCATAATAATCCCTTCATCACCTTCCCACCAGTTTGAGAGACAACAGATAGTGACAGTCTCCTGCAAAATGCTTTCTGCCCGGATATTGTACCTGGATGCAATCACTGTGGCAAGGTGGGTACCAGGCAGCAGCATAGAGTTTTTGGCATTGCCTGACACAACCATCATCCTGTACGAGACCCATTTGTGGCATGGGAGGACTGCACCCTCATGATGACTCCTGGTAAATTCTGCCCTGCGTGCTGCACAGTGGCACAGCAAGGGAAAATCATAGAGCTGCTGGCCCTGAGTAGCTGGCCCAGGGCCAGGGCAAGCGGCTGGGACATGCCAGCACTGATCCCTTAGCTGCTGCTGATGTGACCTCACTGTGTATCCCTATTGTTTCCTCTGAGGCAGGATATGATTTGACCTTCCAACAGCCACAGAAGAGTGCTAGGGACTGTAGTTGAAAACCAGCTTTGAAATGGTGATTTTCAGCTTCTTTTATCCTCAGCTATGAAGATGATGATAGGGACACAACATGCCCTAAAGCTTCCCACTGCCCTTGGGAGGTGGGATTTCACTTGCAGCCTGAAGCAGCTGCGAGGAGGGAGCAGCCCCTTGCCAAGCCAAGACTACTGAGCTTTGCTGCTCCTACGTCTCTTGGGCCCTCTTTCAGCAGGGTATAAAAGGTTACAAGCAGCTACCCAGTGTCACACTGGGATTATGCATGGGTTAATGGTTCTTGCTGAATGGGAGTTTTAATGCATTATCAAGAAAACTTTAAAGAAATTGGCTTGAAAGCTTAAAAAAATCATTACTGTATCTGTCCAGAGGGAAAACACAAAGTGTTACCTCTTACTTTCTTTTTCCAGGTAATTAACAGATCCTACTACATGATAATTAACACCTGAGCTGTCAAATCTAACACTGGCCATTTTCCCCATTAGTTAAATGCTGTAATAGCAGATGGAGTTCAGAATAGATACATTTATTAGATTTGGGATGAAACAGTATTTTTAAAGGAAGTGTATGGTATACTGGTTTGGAGGTGGTGATGAAACAGTGCTTAATAGTCCTGTTATCTTACCTACTCATCTCACAACAATCCAGTAGCAATTATCTAGTATCTTATGGGAAGCTTTATGAGCTGCTGAACTTGCTGAGCAAGTCTCTCAGCACCCATATGGATGACAACTCTATGAATGTAGGCTGAGAGCTACAAGATGTGCTGGGATGTTGTCTGTCCTGTCCCGGACAGAAGAGCAGCAGCATCTCCAGAGGGCAGCCAGGATGGGCTCTCATCATGGAGGATCCTGCCTATGCTGAGGAAAAGCCATTTATTTTTCAGAGGCTAAACAGACTAAAACATCCAGTCCCTCAAAGACTCAGTAGCTAGCATGACCTTTTCTGAGCATGTTATCCTTTATCTTTTGCTCCTCAGTTCCTGTTTTATCCATTCCCCACATATTCAACATACATTTACCATTTTCTCACTATCTTCAGATCCTCTGGAGGCATTGTGGGAGAAATGAACAAAGACGAGTTTATTCTTTCTGGCTGAGCTTCATGCTCAAGCTGAGGTGCCACAGGCATGAGCAACCAGAATAAAATTCTAAAATCTAGATAGCTGCTTAGTTGCATGACATAATACTCCCGTTTACAAGTGGCAGGAGACACGCCTAGAAGAGCTAGTTTGGAAATAACAATAATAAAAAAACATGTGTCCCATCCACCCTGTTTGAAGGGCAAAGGCAGATTGAATGCTTAGGCAAAAAGTGGTTCTGAAACTCTGTTGTTTTCCCAAAACAAAGTCAACAGCAAAACATCAACAATGCCATGGCAGTCCTCAGG
Organism: Calyptomena viridis; assembly: GCA_013390005.1. Lineage (NCBI taxonomy): Eukaryota > Metazoa > Chordata > Aves > Passeriformes > Eurylaimidae > Calyptomena > Calyptomena viridis. Next base: position 61,696 of record WEIV01009789.1, read on the forward strand.
CTGCTCAAGGAACTGGAGAATGGTGACACAGTAAAAGACTTCAGACTAGCAGAAATCTTGCTGTTAACCCTGATGTTTGGTCTTTACATTATTCAGTGTTGTTGAAATTCAAATTCTTCAGCCAACAATGCAAATAGTGGTTACCTTCAAAGACAGGATCAAGGGATGGCTCAGATTTTGAACAGAGCTTCATTAGCAGGTGTGCTGATATCCCCTGGAGTAAGAGGTTTTTGTTGTCAAGTACCAGAGTTTGGCATCTCCTGCCTGTACAAACTTTGTTTCTAGTACAAATCTAATTGTCAGCTTTCCACACATTAGCCTTTTATTTAGAATTGCAACATGCACTTCCTTGTAAGCATGTTAGTTTTGCTCACCCATTACTCTCTGGGATAAACTGTATCTTTCACTTAAATGCTGAACATGGAGATTTGCAGCTGGCAGGGCAGCTCTGAACTTCATTGAACTGCTTTCTGAGTTGCCAGAACAAGGAATACGTCGAGCACTTTTTTTTTTTTTTTTTTTGTTAGGGGAACGGATTTTCTTGTAAGATTAGTTGGTGAGTTGTTTGATTTGGAAGCCCCACTCATACCAATGATTCTATGGGGAAAGAAGCATGCTGTGGTTGTTACAGAGTCTTAGGGGTGAAGCTCTACTGGAGCAGTTACCAACCCAGGGCCTAATTTAGTTCACTCATTACTGAGCAGCAGGCACATTACATTCCAGCCTTTTTGTTAGTGAATAGAACTATACAAGGATTTCTAGGGGCAAAGCCTCTCTGTAAAGCATACTAGTGGTGTCAGAAAGGCCTCCCTGGAAAGAAGATCGAGTTTGGAATATATTACTTAAAATCCTGGAGTTGGGAAGAATTGCCAAAAAAGTTTCTTACTGACAGAATGAGACCCGCAAGTAAATTCTGATCCCAGTAGCTTTCTGCTGCCTCACGCCATTGTGCAAATGTGCAATTGTGTGACACTACCAAGGCCGTGCAGTTGCGTACCTCTGAAATTGCCAAATAGATCAATTAGCTAACCCCATCATCATACACTTAGTACTGTGTTATGCTTCCATTTTAAGGAAAACTTTTTCCCTTTTGTTTGCAAGCGGGGCAGTGTGCGGCGGGTACCGAGCCCCTGCCCCTGCAGATGCTTGGTGCCCCGTGGTGTACAGCTTAGCACCGCTCATGCTGGCGCCACTGCCCACGGCGGCCGGGCACCATCCACAGCGTGGCAGCCGGGCACCATTCGCAGCACAGCCGCCATTTGCGGCCGCCAGCGCCAGCCGGCGCTGGATGCCACCTGATTTTGCTGTCCCTTGCACCCACCGGCTCGCTCGCCACCCCCCTCGCTGCTCAGGGGTGCCATGCCTGCAGCCATGTTTTCCCTGGGCTGCTGTGTTGGTGGGGGGGGGGCATGGGGTGTCCGGGCTGGGGGGGAGCAGCC
>WEIV01009789.1:63141-94607 GCA_013390005.1 Calyptomena viridis
TTGCAAGATTCCTGGTTTGGGTTAGAAAACCTTACCCTGCCCTCTTCTCTCTCTTCCTTTTTTTGCCGTCTTGGAGGCATGGGCTCGGGTTCTCCTTTCCCATCCCCATCCGAGTCATGGGAGCTCCAAAAAACCAGTCCTACCTCCCGCAAGTCCCCAGAAATCCCAGGGGTGGGAGCTAGCCCCTCTTCCCATCTCCACCGGGCTTCTCAGGGTCCCCACAGCCTAGCCCTGTCCCCTGCGGGTTCCCAAATCCCAAGAGGGGAGGAATAAATAAAACAGTTTTGCTCTCTCTCTCTCATTCTCTCCCTCCACTCTTTTTCCCCATCTGTTCCCCGGGAAGTCCCGGGGGAAGCCCCAGTTTTCACCAACCCCCTCTCTTGCCTCCAACAACCCCCTTCTGGCCACTAGGAATTAGCTCTGAAACCTCCCCCTCATCCTACACATCTGCTTTGCAAGCAGAAATTTGCTTCAGGCCAGCCAGGCTTGTGTTATTCCATCGAGAAGGACTATTTTGTTGTGTGTTGACTACTTGTGTGGTTCTTACATCGAATACTTAATTTAATTTTTTTTTTTTTTTTTTTTTTTGGTGCTTATATTGTTTGGATAAGGGTGCTTTTTAATACATAATATATATATTTTTATTTTTTTCCTGTTTTAATAAAATACTTTTCTATCCTTATACTCAAAGTCTTGAACAATTTGATATTGGATTCACTTTAATTCGCTTCAACTGTCCCCACTCAAACGGTGACATACTGCTTGTTCTGCTTTTGCCTTTCCTTTTTAACTAAAAGGGTGGAGGAAACTAAGTAAGGACTTTGCTTACTAGTAGTTACCATCTTTGGTTAGCAGATCTGAAGAAATGTGGGTGCTTAGTGACAACTGGCAACAGATGCTGTGTCTTTGCCTGGAGTACCCAGTGGTGCCCTGTGCATAGTGTGGGCTGGATGTGATAGTGGTGAACAGGATGTGTAGAGTGTCAGTTGTACTTGTAATTTAGTCAGTCTATGCACCAACGGCCACTATATTTTCAGGCAGGGAATCCTGGGTGGAAATGGGGATGCAAAAGACATGTGCAGAGCCTGTTAGGTATCTCAGACCTCTAGCACTTACCCTCCACAAATATATAATATACCTGAAGAATTTGGAACAAACTGAGCCTATATCATATGTGCTAAGTGTGGTAAATCAGAGGTGTCCACCACAAAGGGGACTTGCTGAGAAAGTGGATATCACTTGGGCAGCACAGACATAGATGGTCTCCCTTGTGCATGGTTGGTGTTTGTGTGTCTAGATATGTGTGTGTGTGTATAATGACTTTGGAGTCAGTGTGAAGCTGTCTGATGAGACAGAACTTATTTGACATCTGCAAAATCTGGAAAAAGTCCAATTTCCTTTTTAGTTTCCTCATTTGGACAATACTTATATGCTGAAAAAGAGGGCAAGCTCACATAAACCCAGAGTTATTGGACCCTAAATTTCTGAAAGTACCTGTATGGGTGGGAGGACATTTTAGTACTTGACTCAGCTGCTCCCATGGAAAAGGAAGAACTGTATTTGCTGAAGCTAGTAAAACAATGTTGTGCAGGCTACAGGTGCCTCTCACACACCTGTGCTGTTCTTTTCAAATTAAGTTGCTGGTGATGGACATGTAATTATGTTTACAGATGTGTATCTGATGAGATCTTGGAAGTGTTTGCTCAAGAACAAAAGGAGCAGAAGCCAGCCCTCGCCCCTTTGGCTGACAAGGCTCTGCAGGGAGAAAGCCAGGGCTTCAGACCTATCTCAGCTCTGACAGTGATGGAGATGGCTGCATTACCTGCATTACCTGCTTTGCATTCAGTGACCTTACAGGATTTGCAGGGCTGTGACACTGGGGAAATTTTAAGAGATGACTTTTGACCTGTCAGGTAAGCAGGGTTGATGTGGGAATACGGGGCAGATGGTGAGGACCAGCCCTGCCATATCCCAGGGGCAGAGGGGGCCACAGTTGCCCTTCCCTCCTGCCCAGGGCCCAGCTCCCAGATCCTGCTACTCCCTTCCCGCACCCAGCCTACCTGCTCGCCCCTCTCCTCCTCCTACTCTTGGCCTGACTGGCTCCTCAGGGCCCTCTGCTACCTACGTTTCTCTTGGCAGTTTCTCATATGCAGGTTAGTGGCTGCAGGCAGCCCAGGCAGGGCTTTCAGGAGGGAGAGAGAGTAGCCCAGGGCTACAGGAAGATAATCTACTGTGCCTACAAAATTAATCTGTTGTGTCAAGGCCAGTATTAAACTATGCCCCTGTTATTCTCATCACTGTGTTCATCAAGATACACTACGCAATCAAAACAACTCATGATGTGCCTCACCTGCCTACAGGTCCTTCCTGTAGGCCCTCCTCCTGCTCCTTCCTTTGCCCTGTGGAATAGATCAGAAATATTCTTAATTTGTGAGTTGTTACTAGCCAGTAATCCCATCAATATATTTTTAAGGACACAAGTATATAGCAGATTCTGGGCACGTCTGCAAAATCCAATTGTTTTTAGTTGAGAAACAATCTTTTTTGATTGCTATGCTCCCTCCACACTAGATAATCATTCTCATCTTATTATATTTTATTCTACTGCTGTGTAGTGATTTACAGCAGAGGAAAACATACTCAGTGAAATTTCCACCATCACTGATGCATTCTGCATGACATACATGATTAAATGTTATTTAATTTTTTTAATTATGTCCATAAGTGTACGTGAGTGTTCTCCAGGGAATATAAATTTACATGCAGCAACAGTGAGCAATAAGCTACTCAGAAACCTGATGTGGCAAACAATTCAGGTAGGTCAAATTATCAAATGTGATTGTTCCAGCTTTAACATTTACGGTTCCTGAAGAACCAAAACAATCTTACCATGCCTGCAAAAAGAAATGTCTCCTGATTTGATTTTGTACTACAAGCATCACCTGGCAACTTGTTTGTAGCCTTGCCTCTCATCTGAGTACATCCATGCTGATCCCTCCTTTTGCAAAAACATTATGTCTTTTGCATTGATATTGATCTCTTTGTCAAGGATTAGCACACAATTGTACAACACTCTTAAAGCTTTATCATATCTTCATTGCAAAACCCATATAAGCCCTTTTATATTATGACAGAAGAGTCTATATCACATCCCTTAATCTGACAGGCTTCTGTAGGAATGAAAGATGTAGATATGATTGCAGAGTTTGAAAGTCCTGTTCTAGGCTGGTCGAGCTGCTTGGCAAAAAGAATATAAAGAAGATATGTCAGTCCCTTTGCCAGAGTTTTGTAATGCAAGATGCCTGCACATAATGCTTTAAACACCCAGTCTGCAAGTGTATCATTAAGTGTATTCTGTATCTTAAGAATATGCTGATAAAAATCTCTTTTTAAAGATTGATTTAACACCCTTTTGCCTAATGTATACTATCAGAAGCAAATCTTCTATACAGAATTGAATAAACCATCTGTGATGATAAATATTGGGACCACATTGGCATAACTTTAGGACCAGTGGAATAACTTGCATGTGCTGCTGAAAGACTTTAGGTAGATAATGATGCCAGGATCTCTTCCACAGCACTCTGCCTGCTCTGCTAAGCTCAGTAATCATCAAGGATGCCATGAGAAGCATTTGTTTTCCTTTCCAATAGAGGAAGTCTATGAACAGTTTGCTCTTGCTATTCACCAACATTTTTCCTTTTTTTAGAAAAAAGAAAGTAAAAATGAAACTAAGAGTACTTTTGCCTCCAGGGGCTTACACCATAGGACCACAAACTAGGCAGAGCTCACCCTTTTTTCTCACCAGGTTGTCCTGATAGTTTAGGAGTGACAGGCTGAGACAGCCCAGTGTCACAGTGGTACTGTTGCTTGTCCAATGACACTTTTATGAGAGGTGAGAAAGATGTTTTCAGAGTGAGAAACTCTGGATATAAATAGGAAAGTCCCCTGCACCCCTTCTTTCCAGTGGGTGGTAATAATAACTGATGTGGCAGCCTTGCTCTGGGTGGGCTCAGCAGAAGCTGGTGGAGAGACAGATAATAGATAATCCTCAGAAAGATCCAGTCAGCAACTAAGTGTGTGCAGGGAGCTGTGTGAGGATGGAGGGGGCAGGCAAAACCCAGGGAGAGGTCAGCCATGGAGCAGTCCTTCATCAAGACCAGGCATTTTAGGGCATTGCATTTACCTCTACATTTCTCTAGCAGAGAAAGCATTCTGTAGGGAACTTCCTCCACAGACCCCAACCTCTTTTCTCAACCCAATGTTATGTAGGCAGCTGATTGTTTTGAGTTCAGATTTCTACAGAGAAGGCGGGGGGGGGGAGGCGGTCTTTCCTTGAAGTTGGTGCTGGGTAGTTTTGTGCATATGCTGTTACTGCTCCCCTGCACTTATAGCCTTTCCCTCTTCCACTGGAGCCCTTGCTCCCCCATCTGCATCAGGCATGCCCCCTCTTCAGTGACTTATTCCTATGCATGAGTTTGTGGGGTCTCCTTTTCCCGGGTATTCCATTCCCTGGACTAAAGTCTTCTGTTTGAGTCTCCCCATTTTAAACTTACAGAAGTCTTTCATGGAGACCTCTCAAACCTTCTTTTTCACTTTTTTTTCAGGACCAGGCAGCCAAAGCACTGTAGAGAAAAAGGAACAGCTTTCCTCACATATGCTGTGATTCCCTTAGTGGTACTCCTTGGCCACCTTTTTTAGAAAAAGGTCATATTGAACTAGCTGGGTTACTTGATAAATTGTCTGTAGATCCTAAGCCAAAACCTCTGACACAAACAGGACCAGTATGTGACAATATGATACTGAAGTATTCAGTCAGTTCCTATTCCAAGTCAAGCTAGTTGAGGAATAAAAAATTATATAAAATGCTGTATCTCCAAAACATTTGGCTAATCTATCCCTTTATTTCTGGATCTAATCAGTGTTCCAAACTAATATGCATTCAGTCTTGCATTTATACATTTTTGTTGCAGATTCAAAATTCTTGCTCTACATATTTGGAAGCCACTTTGCTCATTGTCCCTTGGCAGGGATGGTGACAGCCATTCTGGGGCTGATGTCTGCACCCTGTCAGTGAGACTCAGGTGCTGGGAGTGGAGAGAGAACAGCATCATGCAAATGTGAGAGCTAAATTTTGCCTCAGGGTAAAAAACTGAGGGGGTAAAAAAGGTGAAATCTGAACGCAGGCAACATCACAATGAGACTGGCACATAAACTTGTGGTGGCTGGGGGAGGGGATGGCACTGCAGAATGCTGGGCAGCTGCTCAGCACTGTCAGCTTTGCCTGCCAGCAGTCAGGCTTTGGATTTTTATTTTCTCTTGAAATCTCTTGAGGGGTGAGATGCTAAAGCACAGTGAAGAACAGAACTGCAAATCGCCAGTCTGTCTGACTGTAATGATGTGAGGGCATGATATTGCAAGTGCTTCCCCGTCTTCATCCCCCTCTGGCAGGCACCCCAGCTGTCCTGTGCCTTGACCTACCCCGCACAGGAAGGCCACAGCCTGACTTGCAACCAGTCCTGCCAGGGAGGGGAAGGGGAATCCAGTTCTAAACCCTGTTAATTTGCTACTTCACACTGAAATCCTACAGGGAAAGGAATGGGAGACAATATCAGCATATTCAGTAAATGCCATTAGCATTTCTGTAGTCCCAGTGGGAAATGCCCTGTGTGCTCTCCAAAATCGCTAGACAAAGTGAGGGATTTTTTTTCTAAAGGGAAAGTAGGCAATCCAGTGCAGCTGAAGCTAGCCTGCTCTTTCTGCTTGATGCTGGAGGGAACAGTCTGAGCACATCACTGAACAGGATCCACTCTCTTGTGCATTCAGGAGTTGTGTCTGACTCAAAGGCCAAGCAGAATAAGCATGTGAACCTTTCTCATAACTTCCATTGCAGAAGCTTTCCAGTTAGGAATGGAAATACTGGGCATTTGCAAGTATGCGTGAGATGATACATGTCCATTGCCCCCTGAAGTGAGCAGGGTGCTGCCGAGCAAGGGGGCAGGAGACTCCTTGCTGCAGCACCAGGATGGAGGCCTTTGCACTTCAAATATTTTTTTCAGACTCTTTGTCATGCTATTTTGTCAGCAGCTGGTAAGCTTCATTGATGAAGAGCCCCAGGGCCGGGACTGGCATTGCTCCAGAGAATTTGCTTTGTCCTCCTCTGCAGGTTTGGGTTCATCCTGGGTCTTGGCCCTTTGGTCCCAGTGAGTCACGGTGCCAGGTCATCATGGCCAATGCAGTCTGTGGAGGTGGCAGCATGGGCTTGGGGTGTCCATGGGTATTGAACATGGTCCTGCCTCCCTGGGCATGAGGAGATCCTTGGAAACCTGCTGTTGTTGTGCCAGGGTACCTGTCAGGCAGCATCAGTGAGCACAGGCCCATCAACAGGGGCTCAGTCTAGAAAAAAATTACTAGAGTAGCTGAAAGTAGGACAGGTAAAGGGCCTCCATCTGCTTTATTTAACGTTGCATTGAGCTTTTTGGCAAGGAGAGCCACAGAGAATATTTTTCAGAGCTCCAGCTACCCTGAAAGATTTGAATCTGACTTGGCTACCACTTCTTTCTGTCTTGAAACACAGGGGAGAGAAGGGATGATATCCTCAAGACAGATCTAATTACTGTGACTCATGCTTATCACCATCCCACTAATGCATCTAATTTGGACAATTAAGTCAAAATTGGTGGTAACTTTCCCCACAGTTCTTGAAAGCAAACCAAAGTCTATCCTGGCCAGGGGTACATAAGCCTCAGTCTCCCATGATTACTATCCAAAGGCCAGCATGCAACTTAATTTGTTATTGGTTGAAAGGGGCACTTAGATCTCAGAGTGGCTGCAATAGTTCAAAATATAATTAATAATAGCTCCATAATCTGTGGCTCTCCCTTCCTTCTTAATGTGTTCTTATACCAGGCACAAAGCACAAGAACCCTCCGAGCATTCCTTTAAGTCATCTTAAAACTATTACTCTAACACTTTGCTTCTGTTCATTCTTTTTCTCCAGATTAGAGCTATGTGTTCAGACTACATACCGAGCAGAAACCTTACCTCCATTATATGTGAAAAATGTTTGCAACAGAATAAAATTATTGCTAACAGAACAAACACTGTAGTAATTAATTATTCATTGAATTTTAGGACCCAATAGTAAGAGTAGATAGATTAGTTGGTCCCCAAACACAAAGATAAGCACCAATCTGCTGCAGCACACACCATGCCCTGATGGGAGATAACAAACAGAGAGTGTTGAAGTGATTGTCAGACACCATAGAAAGGACAAACTTTGAAAGACCAGCACTTTTGTTGGAGGAAACTAATCCCATGAACAAGGGCGTCCCGAGGACTATGCCAGAGTCCACCTTTGGTGTTTCTTTATATTATCACTCTCTCTACATAGGATGGTGATAGTAGTAGTAGCAGTAGTAGCAGTGGTAGTAGTAGTAGTACTATTAGTACTATTATGATTGTTGATGTTGTTCTTGTGGATGATGCTGTTATTGTCATTATTTGGTATTATCAACCAATCACTGCAGACATGGTGCAGAGTAGCCTGAATGAGTGTTAGTGCCATTGCTGGCTGCCAAGGAGCAGCTGGAGGCAGTAGATACAACAGCACAGGTCCTCTCCTGGTGCCAGTCCTCAAGAGCCAAGAGCACACATCAAAGAGCCCTGCACACAGCCATGGGCTGCAACATCTCAAACTTCTGCAACTAGGTCTTCCTCTGTGTGTCATTCAAAAGCTGTGGATGTCCCCTGATTGCATCACATTGCACTCAAGTTTCATTCAGCAGCATTTAAGGACATGGAACACATTAGTTGCAAAGTCTTTCCCCTCACCCCATTGAATAACTTTTTCTGACATCATGTGTAGGATTACCAAAGTATCTCTTCTCAAAGTGCTTCTCCTCTGAACTAACATGGAAGGAACAAGATTCAGCATCTGTGGACAGAAAGGGCAAGGATGTTTTTTTTGTGGGCCAACAAGTGCCTTGGGAGCTAGTCACAACACCCTTTCATAGATTTTGTTCAGCACGCAGCAAATGCAGAGCCATTGATTGTCCACTGAAAAGTCTGTAGAGCTCAGCTTTTGCTGAGTTGTATATGGAACTGAGCCAAAAGGAGAAGAAATAATTAGCAGTCTGCCCTGTCCATATGTTTAAAATACACTACAAAATGAAAACAGTCCTGTGGAGAGTTCTCCGCATTAAAGCTTTTCAGTCTTGTGGAGTTGGAATATTTTCTCTGTTCCTTAGGGAAGCGCTTAGGACAATATTTGAAAAAATAGATTTACTATTAATTTTAAGACTCTCTCTAGTTCTTTTAATTCATTATTCGTATGTTGTGTGCCTCTATAAAAAAGAATTAAGTTATTATATGTATTGAAACTATTTCAGATGTTCAGAATTCATAAGCATACTAAGAAAAAACTAAATGACCCCGATAGTTAGAACCCCAAAAGTTAGACCCCAATAGTACAATCTGGAAAACAAGATACCTGTTTAAAGTCAGATTTTTATTGAAACTTTATGGTCTAGACCAATTCATTTAAAAAGGATTTGACATCACCAGACCCAAACCCATTTTAAACACCTTACTGGGTTTGAATTTCTTGGGAAAGAAATAACATACAAAAGCCTGTTAATGACAGGAGTCCTTGTATGACAAGGAAGGAATTCAAGCCAGCCTACTGATGTGATATGAAGTGTAGCCATATGAATGCTGCCCATGCCTGTTTAAATGACTAATTTCAGAAAATCTCCTTAGGAATTATGATAATAGCTCCTCTAGTCCTATCAGCGCCTGTCGGCCTCATTATCAGACTCATTGCAGTTGCTTTCTGGTGAATTACCAGTGCAGAGCAAAGAAGATTGCAACAGAACCAGCCGTCATATGATCCTCGCCTCCCTGAGTAGTCTGACTGAGTATACATCCAATTTCCCACCCCATTGTCGCCAAAGGTTGTGACAATGGTCAAGACAAGTCTTCCAGCTTACTTGCAAGGGGTAATTGTCCCCTTGGCCAAAACTTAGAAATTTTTCGTGTAATAAACCCAAGATAAATTAGCCTGCTTGTGTGGGGTTTTTTTTCATAGGAAGTACCTGCACAAAAATCCAAACTCTCCTCTTGTTGTTGCTGATGTCCTCCCTCAGGCTTTTCTGGTCCCCTGTATCAAAAGTCTAGGAAAACTAAATGAGCATGACTAATCAGGTTTAGGAGAGATCTCAAGGTCAGTCATCCAGCCTGTACTGAGTGTTATCTTGTTGGTATTCTCAGCAGAAAAGCCAATTGCTGAGCAACCTACAAGGCAGTCAGCAGCTAGACCCTTAAACATGGCCCTCTGGATCTGCTTCACCCTTTGGAATATACAGCCCTTTGGACTCATGTTCAGGTCGGCTGACAGAGCCAGATGGAGATTTCCCTAACACAACCCAACCTGCACCCGTAGATGTTAATCTCCCTAATCATTAATCTGCTACCTTGCAGTGCAAATATTCCAAGCAGACACATAGCTCTCTAGGTTGACTGGACTTGGATCAAATATTCCTTGTGGAATCCCAAACATCTGCTGGCACAGACAACTCTGGATCTAGCACATTTGCTGTCCTCAAGGGGAAGCCAACTATTAGCTACCCTAACAGCTGGGTAGTGTTATTGTGTAACACCAGCAACCTCTCCCTGTTCTCCATGTCTCAGGGGCTTATTTTTTCTGTGGTCCCTTGCCCCACTGCTCTGACTGGTATGGCAGGTTTGCACAGGACTATGCTTATGTGGCACATGTTCACACTTGGTGCACACCTGGAGCAGGAGTATAAAAACCTTCTCCTCTGAGAAGACAAAATACTTCATCTACTTCGTGGGAACTAGTGCTCTTATCCTGCAGCCTTCTCCCACCCAGACTGTGTGTCCTGGCTCACTGCTGCCACGGCCTCTTCCCCAGCTTTAAATGCCAGAATATAGTGGCATAACACAGATTTCACCTTTCTTTTACTTCTCCACTAACTGAAAGGTCAAAAAAATTGAATTAAAGAACTACGTGGGTAATTCAGTAATTAAAAGCTTGTAAGTAGGTGTAACAAGTAATCACAAAAATAAATCGTTACCCAGTAGCTTCATTACATTAAGTTATGAGCTGTATATGCTGTATAATGTAATAGGAGCTTAGGGAGCTGAAACCACTGAGAGGCCGTAAGTCATAGCTGGAATCACAGGAGGAACCCCATATTGCTGTCATGGTCCAGGCTCAGGAGCAGCCCGGGAAGCTGAGTTCTGGGTGCAGATGATATCCTGACATCTGCCTTAAATTGAATTATGTGCATGCCCTTACATACTGTCTACCACCTGCGTATGTGTAGCCTTCATTTCCTGAGCTGCCCAGCTGAGGGGCCAGGAGCAAGTGAAGCAGTAGGAAAAGGCAGGCTGGAAGTCCTTTGTGTTATTAGCAGCCAGTTGATAAGCTAAATTGATAAGCCCCAGTGCAAAGTATTTGCCCCGGGAATAGACTGGTAGGTAGTGTCAGTGGGGCTGAACGTGAGTCTTCATAAAAAAGGGAGAAGAGAGTGTCAGGAAAGTACAACTCATTATCAAATCAGTAATGTCATCTGAATCGTTCTATCCTGGTCTTGTCCAGAGGAGAAAAGCTGGCAGGCCTCTCACTGATGGCAGAGTAGGAATGTCCTGCAGAATGGGTTGCACTTCTTCCTCCCCTGCAGAATAGGGTTCAATAGAGAAGAATGCTTTAGGGTTCCTGGGTATTTTTCCAGCATCCTTACTGCTCTTGAGGGAGACACACAACCATTCCTTCAAGTTTGAGGTCAGCAAAAAATAGGTCTAGATGGGGCTATCATAGCTCACAGCCAGGAAGGAGCAACTGTGCTGACAACAGACCTTTGCAGACACAAAGGTGTCCTGTGACAAGAGCATAGTCTGGACAAGAAAAGCCTTCAGAGGGCTATCAAGCAAGGTTTTACAAATCTGGAAGTGTCTCACAGCCTAAATAACTGGTGCCTAGGTTTTAAATCAAACTGCAAATTTTCAGGTAAGTGGGTAACATCTTGCAAGTGGCTCTTGAGCAGTAGTCACAGCAAGATTTTTTGAGGTGGCAAAATCAGACTAAAGGTAAGTAAGGGAAAAATGCATAGGCAAGATATTTAAATAACAGCAACATTGTTATTTAAATAAGGGAACACGGCTTTCTGAAGCAGCTGAAAGAAAAATTAAGTCTTAGCTAAACTGCCTCAAAGTTAAGAGGCACCTCCCTTGTGTCCTGAGGAGGAGTAGTCCAGAGAGAACCAGCCATCCGCAATTGTTTGTAATACAACTGACACAGGAGAAAAAGTAACCTTGGCTATTGCTATAACTTGTATTTTTCTTTTCTGCTAAATCATTTTGATCCTGCTGCGGTCATCAAATTGAAACAGTTCTTTTCATTGAATAGTTAAATTTCTTTCAGGACAGCCAACCTGAAGGAGAAAGGGTAGAGGAATTCCTTGTCCAGCCTTTTTAATTTTAATTTATTGCAGTCAGTACTGTCCTTTGCCACTGCATAGCTAGGGGGAAGGGAAGAGAGCTGAACCTTCAGCTGGGGATTGCAGTAACCTTGGTGTTTGAACACACAGTCAGTGCACAGCAAGAATCTGCTTTGCCTGTTATGTGCTTTTCCCTATAATACTGAATTAATTTTCTTAAAACAGGCCTTCCTAATCCAGGGATCAATTTAGAAACAGACTCAACATTATGAAATACACCACCTCCCGTCTTACACTAAGGAGTTGTGAAAATATAAGCTATCAAAAGCTGAATCTTTTCTGTGCTCTTAAACAACTGTATTTTCTGAACCCAAATAGTAGCTGTGTTATTAGTGACTAGATCAAAGCAGTCATACTATTTCCAACTCCCCAACAGTGCAGATGTTTTAGTAAGCTTTCAAATTAAATAACCCAGGTTCAATATCTACTTTTTGCAGAAAGTCAATTTTAAATGGGGAGGATTCAATTTTAAATAATATAAAGGTAAATAACATTTTTTCATGAAGTAAGAGAAATCTAACTTTTCTGAAATTTTTTATGTTTGTGACAGTAAATTCCATCCTAAAAAATTTACAATTCATCCTATAACCTTCACATTTTCAATCTGTAGACTGACACAACATGTGAAAATTGTGATAATATCTACAGGCCCCATTAAAATTACCATCTTTTGGTTTGCAAGGGTCAGCAAGGTTAACATGCTGGTACAGTATTTTTTCCCACCAGTCTTAAAATCTTCTGAGTCTACAGATCCCCAAGTTTTGATCACTAACAAGAACACTTATTTGAACCATTAAATCACAGCTTGGTCCCCAATTCAGCAAGATGCTTAAGCACCAAATCCGAGCTTTAATGCCAAATAAACAAGCATATCATACTGTTTTGCCATTTAGGCTGCTATACAATCTAAAATAAAATGGATCTAGCTTAATGCGTGCATTAAACATTCTTTGTAAGCACACAAAATTACAATCTTAGTATTCCATAATGAAATCTTAACTGCTGCCTGCAATAAAGTCAGCATAAATCGTCCTACTTTTGCAATGAAGCAGTGTCAAACCTCTCTGAAATCTGCTCCATAAAAGCAATAAAGCCATGAGAAAGCAAACAAGAAAGGTCAGTCAAGACTGAGTCCTCACCAGACAAACAATTTTATGCTCCTGGAAATCAGATTTTTGTTTGTATTCACACCTCAGGATTCATTCCTCTACCATCTCTTTCTTCCAGCATGCTCTTTTGGCTGTTCATTGGAAGATCTTGCAATACTCAGTGCCATTACAAGTTATGACTTCATTCCTGTCTATTGGTGTGTGTAGGTTTATGGCTTTTTGCCAACCTCTTGAAGTTGTGATCCAAACCTTCAATTTCTCATACATGAAAGCCAAAAAAGTCTAGATAGCATTGAGAATGTCAAAAACCATCTGATCTTGGCTTTCTTCATAAATCAGATGATGACTTTTGTTTCTTGCTAAAAATGTAAGAAAACTCTTTTCAGCTCATTAACAAGCTCAGGTTTCCATTACAGATTATTAAACCAAACTAACCAACCTTTTTGCCCACCCCTGGTCATGGGTCAGGCTCAGATGTGAGAATAGTGCTGGTGGTCTGCATTCACCCTGTTGGCGTTGCTGTCCCTTGGCAGAAGTCAGCACCACTCTCCCAGCAAGGTGCATGCCACCATAGTCATTGACAACAGAGATACAAGACCTCAGGATGGGTGGATGCTCAGAGTCTAGGTGGCAGCAGGTTGAGCTCTGTCCCTGCTGGTTCCCTCTGAAACAGCCTGAGGAGTGCCCCAGTCTGGCATTGGCACCAGCCTTGGTGCCACACCAGAAAGTAATGGGAAGACCTGCAGACAGGACTGGACTCAAAGCTGTGCTTACCTGAACATTTAGGCATGCTTAGGGAAGTGCAGGTTAAGTGATCTAAGTTCCCTTTGTCCTTCTTTTTGGCTTCATCAGCTGCCTTGGCTTAAAGTTAAAGAACTCAGAGGGAGCACGGTGTTTCACAAAGCCTGCTTGCACCTCATGCTTCAGTGGCCCTGAGCAAGCTCTTATCTCAAGTTCTTCTTTCCTCATCTGCTATTGTAGGCAGCTGAGCCCTTTTAGCCAGTGAGATTTCCAGCTGATCCCAGGGCACAAAGGGACCCCTGCTTAGGTCAGTGGACTCTTGGTCTTTGAAGCCTCCCTGAGGCTGGCCAAGGAGCCACACAGCTTGCTTTGTGTCCCTGCTGGGCATGCAGCCTCTCCCTGGATTAATGAGCCCTTCTGTTCACTGGGTTATTGCTGGTTTAAAAACAAAGACAGGGAAGCAGTACTTTGGCTGGGAGGGAGGACATGCTAAGGAACCATTTCTTAAGGAATACGACGTTATTGATTTTGCATTGAGATTGAGAAGCTCATGGGGAGGAGACAAGGAGGAGACTGGGAAAGCAGACCTAGAGTCATTTGAAGTGGACAGACTGGATTTATAGTGCCAGACACTGATAGCAGGGATGCTACTCTTTGATTTGCAGCCTCTGTTTGCCTGATTAGCAGAGTGACATGTAAACACTTGGTAGGGAAGCTTGACACTAAGCTAAAAGCAACAAGAGTTGAAGTTTCTGGCTGATTGCAGGAAAGCTTGGAGACTTTTTATTTTAATTATGTCTGGAGTTCAGCTTTTGGGCCCAAGCTTAGTGCTTTAGGCAAAACCATTCCTCATTCTGAGTTGAAAACATGCTACTCTTATGACATTACAGAGCATATTTGGAACATATTATTCAGCCCACGGCTCCTCCTGCAGTTTCTCAGGTTTTTGTAGTCCTTCATGCAATTCCTCCCAGTCTGAGAAATATCAATGCTGCAATAACCCTAGGAGAAAACCTTAATTTAAAAACAAAAACACAGATGCTGTTGCACAGAGATCCTTAACTGTGTCTTTGTGCCAATGGCTACCTGAAGCAAGCGAAATGTACTGTTGTATTGTTTAGCAGTATTTGGTTAACACTATGCCAGAGAAATATTTCATTCAGTTAAAATGGAGAACAAGAGCAACTTTGGAACGCTTGGAAACATTTATCAGTTCAGACGAAGGTGCCCCAGCTAATCTAATTGGAAAGAAAAGGAGAAAAAAATTGAACCATCATTTCAGCATTCTAATGTTCCAAATTTATCTTAAAATTAATTGTAGCTAAGTTGAAATTTGAAAGCAGAGAGAGAAAAAGCTAAAAAAAAAGAGCTTGGATTAGCTTCAGAATTTTCCTTCATTTAATTTTATTTGGTCAGAGACCCAAGAGGGGTGACATCCAGCTACCTGGAGAACTGAAAGTAAACAACTGTTAGTTGTGACCTAAAGCCATTCTGACCTAGATAAAGGACATCCATGGCTTGCTGTAGGCTTCAAGAGAGCTGGTTTTAGCTCTAGGAGAGACACTATGTGTGTTTCATTCCATATCCTCAGTGGTGCTTGGGCAACTGAGGCCAATTGAAGCCCATTTTCAGAGCTTCTGAGTAGCCAATCACTTGGAAAAAGTGCCTCAGGATATCCAGCAGTCCTCAGTGGCCATCGGACAGCAGAGCAAGTGGCAGCTCAAGCTGCTTCCCTCTCAGGATTTGTATGTCCAGCCTTGAGGCATTGGCTGGGAGGGACCAAGTACAAACTGTTCCCTGTACATGTTCAGAACCCCCTCCTTCTTCCTCTCCTTCAAATACATGTTCACAAGGTGAGTCAACACCTTTCATGTCTTTTCACCTGCAGGAGACTGAGGTGTTGCCTGTGTGGAACAGTGCCAAGAGCAGCAAAAAGCTCTTCCCATCCATGTCAGGAAAGCACAGCCCTACTTCAGACTGTACTGCTGTATCTGTCCTAAATCTCTTTGAGCCCCAGAACCAGAACAGACCATCTTATAAACTTCCCCTGCCTATCACCACCATTAAGTGAAAGAGGAGCAGGAGAAGAAGTTGAATCCAGGTTTGATAATGGAAGGTGACTGAATTTGCTGCATCTAGTGAGAGGGGTTCCAACTTGCTTCTACAAGAAAAGGATGTGTCATTGATTTCACTGCCTCCTCTTCTGTTTTTCTGTCATCCATTGTGTCTCCCCAGCAGCATTTTAGTTGGCTGGATGGTCTTAAACACCACTCAAGACAGCAGTGGTTGCAAAGGTGTACCTGGAAGATTCAGCAGCATCAGCAGCTGGGTAAAGACAGGACAAAACCAAGATTCATTAGCTCTGCTGCTCACAGAGTGGCTTATAATAGTGTAAATATGTTCAATATCTTACTGCTTCTGCCCTAGAGATTTGCATCTAAAAGAGAAAGGGAGGCTTGCAGATTCAAATGTGTAGTTAAGCCCCTATAATTGTATTACTCCAAAATTCTGACACCAGTTAGGAACACAGTACTACTGGCACAGGAGCATCTGTGTATCTGAAGAACAGAGAATATGGTTGTTTCTTTATGTATCGCTGGAAAACACAGGATATATCCAAAAGATAAGCAGGGCAGTCTTCAAGCAGTTTGCTGACACATGGGATTAACACGAAGAATTATCACACAATGTGCTGCAGTTAGAGGCACAGAGATTAATTGCTGAAGGCCAGATGGGAGCAGTAGGGGTAAATACAGCCTTTTGTTGAAGGGAAAAGGGTGAGGGCTGAGCATACAAAGCTGCACTGACCAGGAGGAGAGTGTGATTTTGTCTTGGCAGGGCTGACATAAGCAAAGCAGCCTCAGGAAGACCTACCCTGAGCTGAACCACTTGCACCTTCTGCAGAGAGTTAGCACATGAACACCCCATCGTCTGTCAAGGGATGGGGGGCCACCACGGTGTCCCCAGATCCCTGTATACTGCTCTCCAAGATAGTGCCACATGGCCTAGCACCTCCCTTCTCATTGCACTCTCGCTCCTGGTGCATGCCCATTCCAAATCCAAAGCCAGTTGTACTAAAATTGCTGCTTCTTGGCTGGTAGAGTTGAAACACCTTTTTGTTTTCTCTTTCTGCCATTCCAAGACCTGGTCAATGTCCTTCTGAAGATCATGGGATTTTAAGAAAACTTTTAAGTGGCTTATGGAGATAACACAAATATAAAGTCATACTTTGTATGGAGACAAGTTATATGTAGATTGTTAATGAAAGCTGGCTGGGACAACTAACATAACTCATTGAATTTCATGTCACCATTGAAACAGGAACACTTGTTCACAAGAAAATGCACCCCTAATTTAATATGGATCTAAAAAACATTGCCTATGTATTTAAAAATATGTCTAAAAAGCCTGGTTTTGAGGATCCTGACTTACAAATACCACCATCTAGGGCAACATTTTGACTCTGACATTTAAAACCGAATCAGCAAAATGACTGCCACTGTGGCGGTGCATTTTATGGTTTCATATATATTTTGTATTATCCTCTGTACAGTTCTGTTATCACCAGTTGTCCCCAATTATCATTATTTGTAAATGGGCTGCCCTGGTCCCCCTTCATTTGTTCCCATTTCCCTCAGAAATGTTATCCCTCCCACAGCTGTTCCCGCCTTCGGGTTCCCCCTCCCACCTCCCATATACATACCCTAACTCCTCCCCTTCTTCTAGACCTTCCCCTGTCTCTCCAAGTTACTTGGTCCCTGATAGGCTTGAGTAGAAGGCCTCTGGCTTCTGCTCATGCCTGTCATCCCTAAACCCCACCTTCCCTTATCCCTGATTGGTCCCTTCCCCGTCTCCTCCCCCTATAAGAGTCCATGCCCTGAGCTGCTTGGGGCTCTTTTGGGTTGGCCTTCCTGAGGTGCTTACCTCCAATAAGGAGGTTCCTGGTTTACCCAACCCTCAAGAATCATCTTTTGCCTTCTTCGCTGGGCAGTTAGCTCACCGGTCCTCCTCCAGGGACACTAGCTAGGGTCAGGCGAACTAGCCACACTCAAGAAGCCCCTTGCGGGGTGTGTGGTAGGGCATACCACCTAGTTGGCCGCCTCTGAGTCACCAGGTAGCCCGAGCTCTCCTGTGGAGAGCTGTTTGGCTTCCTGGTGCCCAATTGCTTCTCGTTGCCCCTTGGCGTGGCTGCTGGCTAGCCTGGGCTTGGAGTCAGTATCGGAATCGCAGCCACCCGAGGAGGCACCATGGCATGGGGCTAATTTACAGGAATGTGCTTCAGTAACACACAATGAATATGGAGATGTTTCCCACTGTAATTTCAACATTGATGCATTTCAATTGATTAACCATCACAGAAAGTATTTGGGCCGTAGTCCAGGTGCTGTATCGTTTTTCTATTTCAGTGATACCTTGCTTGTTGAATTAGTAGGAAAAAAGTAATTAACACATATACTATTGTTCAGTTTCCTGGTATTTCCAGAAGGACATGTGACATGGTGCTCTGAAGCACCATAATGTTGGACAGTGCTTGGTATGGATTCTGAGAGTGAATGGAGAAAGAACAGCTTTGTTTTTGGTAGAAGTACGAATTGCCAGCACTACTGACATTCACCTAATCAAAGACACTAATGGGTTTTAAGCCCTTTCAACCATCCACTGCAATAACCATGTTATACCTCTCTTGTACACATCCTGAAGCTTAATTTTTCAGGAAATACCAAACAGGAGCATTTATACCCCAGTAAGGAACTTCTGTGCAGTTTCAGTCTCATGTTTTGATGATAAATACATTTATCTTTTTACCATCGAAAATCAGCATTCATTTAATTGGGGAATAGGTACACAGTTTGTGAAATGTGTGAAGTAGGACTTTATATATGAAAGAGGCAAAACACAGTAAGGATGCCATCAAGCACCCAAGAGACAGATTCAAGTCCTGACCATGTGAATTGAACTCAACAGACTGAAGAGAAATTGCAGAAAGATCTAAACTACATCTGGTCAGGAATTTCCAATCTGACTAATCAAAACTAAAAAGTTTTTGTTGTAGTTCCATTTTGAGGAAGTTCTGTTGACAAAATGGCACTTAAAGTTTCTTGCTAGTCCATTGGTCAGGCTGACAGAAAAGCCATGCTTCTGGAGTACATGGTTTCATGGAGACACCAATACAGAAATGTCTCACTCAGGAATTTCAGACTCACAGCTTCACTTTAATGAGCCTGGAAACTTGCAGAGCCAGCTCAGGCCAGGGATTTCAGAGTTCCAGGTTCCTAGGCATGTCAGAACTGGGCACAAGTTGTTGTTATTCAGGTTGATTCTTTTAAGGGGAAAAAAACCCTAACAAACTGCACACAGAATTCAGTCAGGGAGAAGCATTTCACCGTGGAAAAACTTAATTCTCACAACTTATTTTCTCTAGGAAGTTCTGAAGTTTACCACCCCAATTCTAGATTTAGCAATGTTAGAGTTTTGCATGAATGGAATTTTGAGAAGGTCTAATTTATCACCCTCCCTCTGAGAGGAGCCAAGTTCCCAAGGCACAGGAGATAATATTGCAATTATCTGCATGACCTTCTGTCACTGATATCTCATGTTGGTGGGATGGGGCGAGGGAGAGGAGAATGAGTTGTTTTGCAGACGAATTCCGATATTCATCCTTCCTTCCCAACTTTTCTCATAATCTTAGCAAGATAAATTTCACAGAAGTCCAAGCCCACATTTCAGTGGAAACTTACTGAAGAGCATGTAAGGAGTGAAACTGCTGAGTCTAGGCAGCTGGTAGGTCTATTCCCTTTCATTTTTTGTTTTAGCTGTTGAATTTCTGCAGAGGCAAGTGTCATGTTGCTTCCAATATACATCTCTGCTTTCTACTCTATGTGTATTCCCACAATCATCAGGAAAAGAAAAAAATCTTACCATAGATAACATATCCCTCTTTTCTGTACTTCATTCTAAAGGATTTATGGTAAAGGAATTTACATGGATGACATCTATTAGAATTTAAGCTGGGAAGGAAGAAACAGAAAGATGGTCAATCTCTTTTTCCTTGCCAAATAATTTGTATTCTGATTTTTACATAATACTGTCATCTCTCAGGGTGTATAACTGTCTTTGCCTAAGCCAAAACTAAAAATCACTTCACAACAAAATCTCTTGTTATATTTTGTAGCATAAAAATAGCCTCAAAGAGAAATAGATAAGAGAAACAAAATAGCCAAAACCAATTTAAGCTGGCCAGGCATGCAGTTGAATGAGTTTTTGAGATGTGGTATTAATGCTCACATGCAATTTATTTTTCAGAGGCAGAATCCTGTGAAGCACTGGCTAGCTATTCATTAGGCCACCATGCATTCCTTAGTTGTATTTTAAAGTCTAAATTTGGAGGATGGGAGAGCTATTTCAAGCAATTTAGTTAAAGCTAGTACAGACACTAACTAATATGGGAAGTTGCTTGTAGAAAAGCCATTGATGTACTAAACACCCTTGAAATTCAGGTAGAAAAGGGATGTGTGAAAGTTCTTTTTATTAAAACAAAACAAAAAAATAGAAAAGTGTTGTCCCCAATTGGTTAAACATTAGCAGGTTTGACACTTCTTACTGCTTTATATACACAACTTTTGAGAAAAAGGACACTTCTTGCTGCCTTTTACTCAAGAGAGCTGAAGAAAAAAGATAACAAAAGATGTGGTAGATGACAGAACACTGGCCCATGTGGGAACATGGACCATTGATCCCTGTTGCTTGCGGGCCAGATGGGGGCCAATTCCAGTGTGCTAAGCTGCAGTCAGGAACTGGAACACCATGCAAGGGCTAGCATGAAAAGCTATTGTGAAGATTAGTGATGGAAAACTCAAATGCCTGAACTTTACCCAAACGTCTTATGCTTTGAGTGATGCAATATCATGTGGAAAATGAAGTCACCTGGTCAGGGTAGACTGCCTGGCAGCTCCCAGCAGAAGGGAGGATCCAATGATGGAAGCTTCTCAGTATGGCACTCTGGTCAGGAGCAAAGAGCCGTGAACAGTCTGACCAATACTGATGCTCCAGGTAACCACATTTGTGCTGGTAATGGGAAGAAACTGTACAGCTACGCAGTCCTATTTGGTGCAAAACTGAGAGAGACGAAGCACCAACCAGGACAATAGTTTATTTAATACAAGTCATAAAAATGGGATCTCTGATGGTGCCATATTCACCAAGGATACAAGAAGGTAAAAAAAATTTCAGCCACTGCGAAAGAGATTCAGTGTTTAGGACAATCATCTTAGATGTGAGAAAGCCAAGCTCCAGCCCATGACTGAATCATTCACACAGATGATTTGTGCATTGGTATCCCCTGTCCCCAGTGAATGCCTCAGCTAGCAGGCTTCTCTCTCATTCCAGGAGGGGAAGATACCTGGAAACCTTTTAATTTCATTCCAAGCAGAAGCAGGATGTGTTCCTCTTCTGGCTCTTGTGTAGTGTGAAATGACATTGGGCACAGCCCCTTGCTTGCACACAGTCCCACAGAACATCTTACCACTGCTCTCTCAACAGACAGGAGAGCCTGAGTGTTGCTCACATGTTGAGGTGCCAGCAAGCAGACACAGAAGCAGGGCAGGAGTGAGGCAGAAACACTGCTGCGCTGGAGAAATGTTCACTGACTTCTTCGTGCCTAGACAGTGGCACTGAGTTCAGCAGTGAATTGTTACAGCAGAGGGAGAAAAAGTCTCAGGTAAGAAAAGGTAGAGGAAGAATGAGGAAGAAAGAAATATTTTGGACCATTCCTGTTAACCATCGTAAGGCGAGCAAAATATATAAGTCATTAAATTGAATCTAACTAAGTATTTTCTCCTTCCCTGGCCATTTGTCAGCTGTTCAAATATATAATTCTGAAGTATATGCCTTTGTAAAAGCTCTGTCCATAGTTTTATCAGATAATTAAACAGTTCTTTTCAGCAGAGGATACAGGGTGGTATCAGCAGACTTGGAAGCTGTAAACACAGCAGTGAAGGCTGCAAGCCACTCTCTGGTAGCATGTGGTGTCAGAAGGGTGCCTTAGTTTCATGGGAATATTGCTCATATAGAGCATGCAGTGAATGGCATCTTTGCTACTTCCACTACAGAAAGGTGAACCCGTGAGTTTCCAGGCAACCAGGAAATAGGTCCCCAGAGCCTGTGACAGGGTCAGGAACAGACTCAACTCCCATCTTTCTTGTGCATAACCATGATGCAGCAGAAAGCCTCTCCTGTAGGTCTGTGCCAGAGGAATGAGGAAAGACTCATTCCACTGCCCCTAGTGACCTCCATTTCCTTTCATTTTGCAAGTCAATATTTAGTCCTGAGTGTGGATGGCAGGAGAAAAGCAATAATGACTTCACAAGAAATAATGGGCAAACAACTGAACAACTCCCATTGTCTCATATGCCTACTGTATGCTGTACACGAAGATGAGTGGCTTTTGGTCAACTGCTTATTTACTTAAACAGTCACATGAGGCTGGTCTGACCTAAAAAAATATGAAATAAAATGTCATAAACTTACACAGTTGCAGAACTTGAGTTAACTAGGACAGAAGTGCATGACCCGCCTACATTAGATGGTAAGGGTGGAACAGGAAAGCTGATGTTCTCTCAGAAATAACACAGAGAAACATTTATTTCAAAATAAACAGGTAACTGTAGCCTCTAAAGCCAGTATATTGCTTTCCTTCCTGCCAAGGATGACTGAGTAAGGGATTATTCTTAGCCTTATGACTGAGAGTGAAAATAATCATAACCTCTCTTCAAACATTGAGAAAAAGTATATCTAATGTTTTATTTAAACAGGTCTTTGCAAAATTAATCTAAACCATTCCAAGAATGCACCAGCAAATTACTCCACCATACTTAACACTGGGGAGAGGCGACACCTGTCATGTTGTCTGTGACCAATTCTCAATGTTCAGTCGGTGGTTCTGGCCCTGCCCCACCTTACTGCCATTGATGGCAGCTTCGCCTCTAACCTGCACTGTCAGAGCTCAGTTTACTATTTGTACAGCAATGAATAATGTTCCCCTGGGAGACACACGGGACCACGAATCTGGTCTGACACGGGCTATGGCCATATCTCCTGCATGTCATCTGGCAAGCCCCTGAAACCCTTCCTAGCTTTACCTGCTGCTCGAGGAGGAGCACTGCAACCACCAGGGATGGAAGGTTTTGGGCACAAGGACTAGCCCTTGACCTCAGCCACTCCAGCACTTCCATAGTACAATTTGTCAATGGACGGGGTTGTGTCTCTGGATTACTTCAGGAATTCCACATCCTTTAAAAGGTACCTCAGTGAGACTGAGCAAGGCACAGATGGTTTAAGCATAAATCTCCACTCCATTGACTTTCTAACCCAAAAGAAGCTAAAGTGCACAAGCAGAAGCACACTGACCAGGAGAAAGAAGGCTCCGCAGCACACCTATTTGCTGTGGGACATTCTTGTAACTGGGCACTTCCAGCTGCCTGTCCCATAACACACGGGACTGTGCAAGGAACTCCCCTAATAAAAACATACTATTTAGGTACCTGCTTGCTCCTTCACTGACACAAATTGCCCCCAGGGAATACATCTTCTCCATAACCATCTCATTTAGAGGTTAGCTTACATTTTTGTTAAGCTGGCTCTACATAAGAAAAAGTCTCTTC
Source organism: Calyptomena viridis (assembly GCA_013390005.1). NCBI lineage: Eukaryota > Metazoa > Chordata > Aves > Passeriformes > Eurylaimidae > Calyptomena > Calyptomena viridis. The sequence goes on from WEIV01009789.1 coordinate 86,173, forward strand.
TGGAGATTGCTGGGTAGATTACTTGAGCAAGTAGGTTCAACTGAAGTTCAGATTAGCATCTAGACTAAATTAGCAAGCCTTTTGGTTGGTCTGTTATTACTTCTTATATTGAGAGACCACATGAATTTCTACACCTGCAACTGAATAAGTAAACATGCACATGTAGGGGTTTGACAGTAAGAGTCTATTGGGATTCTGTCTTGGCACTGATTTGCTGGGAAAACCACTTATTCTCTTATTCTTTGATTTTTTTTTTTTCAGGCCGTATTCTCTGTATGTCATTCCAGAGAATGTCATTTACAGAGAGTTGTTATCATGTTTACTTTGATCCTAGAGATACTCAGTTGAAAAGAAGTACAAGGAATTTAGGGGGCATAATTATAGAATTCCCTATACCTGCCAATCTGGCTGCATTGCAAAAACTCCATTAAGAGTATTGGAGAAAACCTCAGGAAAGACACAAAGAATTTGAACATTACTTACCTTAATAATCTGTCTAAAAGCTTTGCTCCAAAGAGGAGGTCAAGTATAATTTCAATTGTTTTACAGCCACTGCAGTTAAATACTTTCAATTAAATCTCTACTACATAGCATCATAATAATACCTTATAGCTCCAGGGTCTTTAGTCAAAAAGCCTTAATAATTTTATAAAGCTTCTTTGAAAGCTTAAAGATCTAGTCTTTGAGCTGCCCCATGAGACAGGACTAGACTAGAATATTTATTCTGGAGAGAACAAAGCGTTCAACTCCTCTTCCTCCAGTTATGATGTCCAAGTAAAAGCCCTGAAGGAACCTCACCGCAGGAGCTCTTATCGTGCAGGTCTGTCTTAGCAGCTTCCACAGCCTGATGCTTCCTCCTCCTCCTCACTCCTCTACAGGCCACAGAGAAATTAGAAATTATGATGCATACAAAATGGGTTTAGCCAATAAGTGTCAGGAACAGTGCTACAGTGTAGAAGAAAAGCCACACAAACAATATGCTCTCTTGTGATAAATATATTATGGCTGTATGGCAGCAAACATGCCCTACAAAACACAGAATATGCCAACTTCTTTAACTGCTTTAATGAGATGCATTGTTGTTAAAATTAGTCTTTAAATGCAGCATGTGCCTCATAGTTGATTACCACAAACCTTGATGTGTTGTACAAGCCTTGTACAAGATCCCTTGTTTACAGATAGTGCAACTACCAGATGAAGGAATTGCTTCTGAGATGACTTAGGCTCCAGGTGTGAGCTGCTGTGACCTCTCCTCATGGCTCCTGAGCATGTCCCCTCACTCAGCTTGGATAATTGGTCTTCTCTTTGAGGCAGGGGGCAGGTTTCAGAGCTGGTTTTGATCTTTGCTCTTCCCATCATATCACCTGCTGCTCTCCATCTCCCTACTTCACCTGAGGATGTATTGAACTATTTATTCAGGTCCCACAAACAACCAGAGGGAGCATTGAAGAGCCTGTGATCTCAGAGAAACCATAAAATAATTTTACTGTGATAGCTGATGCTGCAGCTTCCACACCTCTACAGTGGTAAAATAGCATGTCAGCCTACTGCTTTTGTGGAAGCAGTGACGGGATTACCTAGAGATTACAAACACAGAACAAATAAAGCTGCTTCTTCCTCTGTGCCTTAATTTTAAACTTCTCTTTCTTTCAGTCTGGAGGACTTCAGCCACTTTCCCTATCCACCCCACCAAAGGCAGCAGAGAGCTCAACAGATAGGAAGGGATGTATCAGCCAGATGCATGCCCAGTCTAAAACTAGCCCTCCATTCAGAAAGTTAGAAATCTTCGGGCACAGCTTCACTCTGAAATCAGCAGATTACAACATTTGAAAAAAATGGTGCAGTTACATTTCTAAACATACTTTTCTGGATTTGCCCCTTCTTCTCATGTCTAAACTAAGGCCAATTTGAAGCTTAGTATGTCACATAGACTAACCATATCCTGATCTTTCTACACACGCTACTTCGTTATTTATGAGAGGAGGGTCCAAAACTGCTTCAGCCATGTGATGGTGGCTTTGGCTTTCCCAGGGCCCCAGGTGAGTCTGGCAGCCCTGCTACGTGCTGGTCAGGGTCACAAAAATCTACCAACAAAGGCTACCAGAGCATTTGCATGATGTATTTGGACTGGATCATGGCTCACCCCTCACCTGGATGCTTGGGAAAAGAGGAGTTGCTGCAGCATTTCTCCTCGCTCCCTGCCACAAATGCCAGGTATGTCATTTCATCCTGATGACTTCAGTATCTACCACTCCCTATCTCCAACACCTCGTGAACAAGCAGGATAGCACGTTGTGAGCAGACCTGTTAGCTAACCATACAGGAATTTCCAGACTTTGCTCTCAAACTGGCCAAGAGGTTTCCTCCAGAAGACCCAGAGATGTGCTGTTCTGGTGAGATTGTGTGCAGTTTTCAGCATTTCACGGTTCACTGTAAGTGGCATTTAAGGTTGCTAATCCTTTTAAACTCCTGTACTGATTCTTTTCATTAGGTTACTATACCCAGCAATTACATATGCACGGCAAAGGAAAGCTCAGCTTTTCTCTCTCCTCTGGCTCAAATTCTCAATACCTTCGAAAAATAGAAACAACCCACTGTACAGAGGCTATCACCTTTTTGTGGATTTTGTCATTGAAAGGCAGTTTTTGAAATGAAAACATTAACACAAGAATAGCCAAGTGCTCAACCAGCCAGTATCTTATACAGCAGTTGCACATACTTAGACAGGAACAAGACAAGCCGAGATGCTTTCTGTGCCTATTCTCTCAAACTCAGTTTGAGGCTCTGGGATTTCCAGAGCTCAAAGTAATTTCTTTGTGTTTGGGTTGCCAGCATCATTCCTTCCCCCTGTGTTTCTCCAGTTGTTCTTTTGGACTCAGATACTAGATGCCAGAGGTTTACAACATATGCTAATGGTATGCACTTTACCAAGGCACCATATGAAGCAGACCCTCCTCTTGCTCTTTCTGAGCCTCTCAAAACACCTTTGTAGGGGAGACTACCTAGGGACTTTTTTCGTCAGCCATGCTTCCACCCCCCTCCAAACACCACTCTACTGTGGACTATTGCAGACTTTCTCTGTTTAATGAGCTGCCAGGGAGCCATTGTCACAGGGTATTCACACAGAATAATCTCAGATGTGGACATAGTTAAAACCTAGAGGGGAGTGAAGGGGACAAAAGACAGATGTAGGCTCGAGCTTCATGCATATTTTGAAAGAGCTTATCACTAGAGATAAGGAGATGAACAGGTGAACACTCCACTGTCCTTTTGTTTCCATTGTGGTGAGTTGAAGCTTCTGAGGACACCAGAGCTGACTGAGCCTTCATGATACTACCTCTTCCAGAGCATGTCTAAGTGTGAAGTGTTGGATGCAGAAAGCAGAACAATGCACCCACATAAGGGCTTCTTGTTCCACAGACCTCAGCAGCAAGGATGAAGCACCACCATGGGCGGCTCTGCTTCTTGCAGCTCTGGAGCAGCAGTGCATGGTGCAGACATATCTTCCCTGCCCAGCCTGTTGTACACTCCTCCCTGTACCAGAGAGTTTTCCACTCCAGTGTATTCCCAGGAGCTGCAGCAACACCACTACCCTCTATTTCCTATGGAGTTTCCTGAAAATATATTCCAACTTTCTTAGTCCTATCATTCAGCATCCTTCTCACAGTTATATGTCCAACATATACTGCAGTGTGAGGTGTCTGTCAAACACAGGCAGGCTAACACAGCAGACACTTTATCCTCCCGTGGCTGCATGACATATATGACATACAGAGACAGGCTTTCTGCATTTGAGTTGCAAGAGCTAGCATGGTTATCAGAGCTGCCGGCCCTTGTACGAGCTGGAATCTGCTTGAGGCCTTTTTACTTACTGCCCAGCTAGAAGTAAAGAAAACAGTCTGAAAGAAATACTGTGGTGACAGGCTGGAATCTTGCACACTTGATCTTATGTGCTGGGCCCAGCTGGGCTTTCTGGTGGAGAACGTTGTGGGCTGAGTCAGCAATTTTGTACTACTGGGTGCCTGAGGCCAATAGTGTGTTTCCCCATCTGAAAGCAAAAAACATATCCCTGTATGTCTGTGGAAGTTAAGGCCAGAGCTTTGCTGGGAGGAAGAAGGTGCATGCCCTCCTAAGAGTGCAGCCCTAAGGCACGATGTCTACAGGAGGCAGAGGAAAGCATAATGCTTTTATGTCAAGTGATTTATACAAAAGCCACCGGGAGAACATACTGGGGCCTTGCGTTGACCTTCAGCTTCTCCTGAATTACTAGGCAAAGATCCAGTTTCTTCAACTGTAGGCGAGAGAAGACCCAGCAAGGACTCAGTCACTACCTGTTTTTCTGTGTGAATTTCCCCACCTCCAGGTTGTTCAGAGGTAGTTTGTGCATCATCAATGCCTGTGTCACAGTATTTGAAGGATTTCTTTGCAAACAGCAAGGAGCAGCCAAGCCCAGAACTGACTGACAGCAAAGATTAATAAAACCGCTCAGGATCGTGGAGCAGGAGAACGTCTCATTGCAGGGAAATTATCTTTCCTTTGCCTTAGATAGTCACCCATAGGGAAAAAAAAAAAAAAAAAGAAAACCCAACCCCCAAATCCAGCATTGCATAAGATGACTTTTCTTATTGTACTTATCCCCTAAAGTACTGTACCCTTCCCATGGATGGCCACTTGAACTGCTTTTCTTCATCTTAGCAGGGTTTGGATATGGATAAAATGATCAAGATAGGGAAGAGAGAACAAAGAACGTTGAGAAGGAGGTGAAGGAGGAAGTAGTGCTGGGTTTGATGAACAAGTTTGCTGAGAGAAGCAGTCAAGAATAATCCTATAGAACCTGTGCCTCATTTTTCCTGTATTAATAAGAAAGACATGTTCAAATGTGAAGCTGCTGCTATATGACTTTAACTTCTCCAGTCTGAGTCGACACCAAGACCCAATAAAGAAAGCATCCTGCCTGGTTGCTTGGGTCACCAAGAGACTACATTGACAAAAAGGAACCCAGCTGCAGCACGGTGTTACTGCCTTGCCTGCTAATTCTTTCTCTCAGATGAGTCAATCAACACTGAGTACCAGTTGGGTTGATGAACAGACAAAGTCGCACAGATCCTGCAAAATTGATTGCCCTAAGATATCCTGCACTTCTTCCCTTCACCTTGCCACCTCCCAACCTTTCTGCAGATGCACAGGCCTGAGCACTGGAGACTAGCCTACTTAGTTTAATGTATTGTCTCTACCTGTTGGGAAACTTCAGAATAGGAAACAGCTCAATCACTCCCTTAACTTCATCATAAATTTTTCAGATTGGATAACAGAGAAGAACTACCATTTACTTGCCCAATTGAGATCATCACCTCCACCCTCCCCACCTACACAGACACTCTTCCCGAGGAAGCAATTACATTGCCATTCACTTTAACAAAAGTTATTCATCGTTTGAATTGACCTTCAACAAATCTAGCATCAGAGGCACATTCATTACAGGCTCACCCATGAATACCAACCCCGCCCTCTTCCAGAGGGCTTATCCCACATGAAAGCCCAGCCTCCTAGGAGTTGTTTGCAGCATTCTCTCCTAGAGAGTTCCCCAAACAATGTGCTCATAGTACAACTCACATTGATCAAACAGGTTATGCATTAAGCAACCTCTTCACTCTTGAGCTTCACACACAAACTTCTTCCCTCTCTTAAGATATAAAAGACTCAATGACCTTAAGGTGTATGAAGCCTAAATAAACAGCTACACATGTTATTAGACACAGGATGGGAACTTCTGTCTGAGGACTGAGCTGGGCCAAGGAATCACAGAATCACAGAATAAAGCAACCAAATGAATGAAGGAATGAAGCAACCAAAGAGCTGGCATGGCTCAGAGTGTGGCCAAGATGTCTTAAGTCCTATGTCACAACAGGGAAACCAAACACCTTAGTGCTTCATAACTTAGAATTAATTTTCACATCCCAAAGTTTTTTTAACCTCACTTTCTTTGGAAACAAAGCTTAGACTCTACCTTTTTTTTTTTTTTATGTGTATGTGTGTCTACAGACTTTTCAACTTATTGGCCAGTTTCAGCAGTATTTAACAGATTAAAATACTACATTTTCACAGGTTTTGTGGAAACTGACTTCTGAGAAAAAGAAGAGAGACCAGAGACAAAGCTGCAATATGAGCTCACTTCCTATTACCTATCAGTGACTACATTTTAGAGAGGCCCTTATAAGTGTTGAAAAATTTCTCATGGACATTTTCACAGGCTTCTTTCTTCCCTGTTCCAGTGCCATTTGTGTTGTCAATTTTGTGATAGTTAGGTGCCCAGGTGGATCTGAATGTGACATGAAAATAAACTCCCTATCGAATCTCACCCTTACCTTCCCTCCCTTGACAGGGAGAGGTTGTCACATCTGTTTACACCTTTACATTCAGCCAGCAGAAGAAAACCACTGGCATCTACACTTTGTGAAGACTCTTGGAGAGGCCAGAATTGCAAATTCATGCTCCTTATGCCTGCATCATCATTAGAAATTTACATTTCTGTGAACAACAGAAACAGGGGATCACTCTTCTTCTGAAAAAGGATGGTGAGCAGGAAACAGGGGATCACTCTTCTTCTGAAAAAGGATGGTAAGCAGAGGAATTGTAATATAATTTTTGCCCTGATTTTTAAGCAAAAGAGTTGTCAAGAGTGTGGATGGATTAGCTCAAATAAGAGGAATATTTTTGCACATCAGCAAAGTGAATGAAAGAAGATACAGTATCAGCGAAATGTGAAGGTACATTTTGCAGTGAAGGGTCCAAATCCTTCAGACCTTTATAAGTCCTTAGGTCTTGCAGAGACACAGTTCCTGGTCAGGTCACTGAGAACTTCTACCTGAGTACAGATTGAATGAAATGAGTAAGTTTCAGATCCAGCCCCAGGAAGTTCAAACACTTATTTCAAAATCTGGTTTGTTCTAATACATGCAATAGAAGTTGCAAGTGATTCTTTTGGCCACTTTTTTTCCTGTGTTTTTCCTTTTCTATACATAGAGAGCCAATGGAACGAGATGAAAAATGACCTCCTCTTAACCCAGACAGGAATAGTCCAAAGAGTTGCCATAAAAGTTTTTCCAGTCTCCACCCTGCCAGGATAATGCACTGCCCACCGTGGAGCTACCTCTGGGCTAAAAGAGCCATACAGCCCCCATGCTGATTTGGGAGTTTGGCCTTTCTGCTGTGGCTGCCAAAAGTGACATGAGTTAGTGCTAGGTTTGCTTTCTATTAACAGCTGTGCTGAGATCATGAGGTTTCTTAAGCTCTCAGTGTCTGACTGAAAACTTTCAGTCAGCAGTGCTGTTTTTTGATGGAATCACACTGGTGACCTGGAGGTGAAAGATGATTTCATCTATGTTTCCACTAAAACAACTTCATGGCTTAGAGTTCATTCTATCCATAAGTACTATGAAAGCAGCCCTAGAAATGAGCATGAATGTGTGTGGTTGCATCTATATGCAGCAGTATGCCTTTGAGTATCTGCACTTGAATGCCAAGATCGGAACTACTCAAAGTGAGTGACTTTGACATTTGTAATTATGGCACAGCCTGGGTTTATTAAGGCTACTAAAACTTATTAATGAACTTTGAAGTACACTTGAAATGTGTATGAGTAGAGTTAAGATGAGGCAGATTCAATTTCAAATTAATAACTGGAATCCATTAAAAGGGCAGTAACAGAAGCACTGGGGATCCATAAAGTCTGTCATTACACCATATTCTGATGGAAAGCAAAAAAGCTGTATTACAGCACATGACAGTCATAGCTCTGACCGAACCTCTCTAGCCACTAAACACAAGTCTAGGCTAGCTCCATGAAGTGGTTGAACTGAACTCAGAGCACAGTTAATCATATTGAAGGCTACATGTAGAAAGTTTATCTACTGGATTCGCAAATAAGAATAGAGGTAGCATTTTTTTGCTAAAATTATTGAAAAGATACTAATAATAATTTTTCAGTACATAGCAGTAAATTTCATGAGCACTCCAAAAACACTGATCAGACAGTTTCTCATGCCTTCTTATTGCTCCTGGTTTCTTAATACTCAAACTGGAGATGAGCCAAGTCCAAGTTAAATCTAGATCTGGTTTCCAGGTCAGCTTTAGCGTAAATCTACAGATGCACCCTCCTAAATATTTTAATCTGGGTCAGGTGTGTGCTTTTGAAGCAAATCTCCTGATCCTGGTGTACTGGGTCTATCCGAGCCCCAGCAGCCTTAGCAGTGCTAGGAGATAACACTCCACTGTTTTGACTGCTGTGAGGGAGAGGCAGAGGGGACACGAGCAGATCAGGTGATCCAGACTGACCAAAGGGATATTCCAGACCATATGATGTCAGCTCAGATATAAAAGAACAGCAGGGGTGGGGGCACGGGGTTGTCTCCGATGGCTGCCTGCTGAAGGGACAA
>WEIV01009789.1:95951-155088 GCA_013390005.1 Calyptomena viridis
TCATATGGTCTGGAATATCCCTTTGGTCAGTCTGGGTCACCTGACCCGCTCATGTCCCCTCTGCCTCTCCCTCACAGCAGTCAAAACAGTGGAGTGTTATCTCCTAGCACTGCTAAGGCTGCTGGGGCTCGGATAGACCCAGTACACCTGGCTACTGTCTGCTCTTTGGTTTACATTGCAGAGAGATCTCAGGGCACATGAGATGCCTTTCAGATGAAACTAAGCAGCAAGAGGTACTCCCACTGACAATGGCTACAGGCCCCTGCCTAATGTAACACAGAGGCATCAGGATCTCTAATATGATCACTGGATTCTCAGCACCAGTGGTTCAGGCCAGCAGAACTACTCACAGCCCTGCACTACAGTCTAACAGACACATGACATTGACACCCTAGCATAGGAATATCTGAGAAGACACTAAGTACAAAGCATGTTGTATGGGGTTTGCCTTCCTTCTTAAAATGTGTACGTTCATATTGAAAGAGAAGGAAACAAGCATCGCTGTCATGACTAGAGACCACAGCCACTGCTCAGCGTAATCTTGTTTCAAGCTGTAAGGGAAGATTTTAGAAATGCTGTTTTCATGCACTGGTAAAACAGAGAGCAGGATGTCAGCACAAATGCTTCCTGCTGCATTTCCTAGGCTTCATTATTATTGTGTGTTTGTATGAAAAATAGCACACTCAGAGGTAGGCTTGGAAAGAGCAAAGCACTGGGTGTGGTAGCAGATCTCAAAACTCTCAGTATGGTGGTAAAAGTGTTGGTGTGGGCTGCAGGAAGCCCTTGGAAGGCCAAGGGACCCTTGACATAAGTGCCTGCCTTCCAGAGCAAGGCACCTTCAAGCATGTCCCCCCAGGCAATCGGCCAGCTGCCTGTGAGGCCCCCCCGTTGTTGAAGAGGCAGCTGGCAGTGGGGCACAGCTGCTTGAGATTGCTTTCTCAGATTGCAGAGCACAGCCAGTACCTCCCAGTTAGTCTGTACAATGGTGTGGCTGCCAGGAGCCCAGCTCTGACTCCTCTCTTACTAGCAGTTTAAATTCTAGAAAGGAAACATTTTCTCATCCTTCATAAAAACATGGTTTAATCTTAACTGTTTCATCAGGCTGTAGTATATTAAACACACAAGGTAGATTAAGCCTGTTAAGATACTGGTTTACTAACCATAATTATAGATGGCTTTAGAAGTTGTATGTAAGCTGTGGTTTAGCAAAGCTGGAATAACTAGATAGACAATATTTTCTAACCTTATATTTAGTTACAGTATAGGAAATAAAGGGACCAGAAAACCATTGGAGGTGAGAAGATTAGGAAGTAAACTCTGGCTTTTTTGTAGGCAGGGTTTATTAAGATTGTCTTATCACAAATGGCCAGTAGCTGAGTTTATCACCTCATACAGGATAATATAACTTTGTATAGTTCAAAGTTATTTAATATGAGCAGTAATACTAATTATCTTTACAACTGTAGAGTATTGGAAATTAAAAGCAGCAGAACTTTCCAGAGACATTAAAATACTTCTGTATTAGTGATGAGATAGGAAGAAAAAGGTTATAGTAAAGGCTCTGGCTCACATTGGGGTTTTAGGAATTGATGTCCATCCATATTGAAAATTATGCCTGCAGATGCTCTGAGATCTTCCTTGAAACAGTCTCTGAGTTTCGTTGGGTAGGATTTCTTTCCTAATAGTCTGCCCACCTATGCACATCCTGTATCATAAATCTTCAGTTTTGAAAATGAATGTTTTTTCTCTCTTATTATCCACATAATCATACAGTTAATTACTTCTGTGTCACTCTTGCCCATGATTTCTGTATGCCACTGACTGTTTAACTGCTCTGTGCTCATTGTATTGTTCACCTGTATAAGTAAAATTCCTCTCTGTCACTGCAAGTTCCCAGTTTCTTTTCATCAGGTTTCTCCCAGTACCACATTTGTCAGCCCATGGCTAGGGATCAAGAGGCATCAGAGCTTAAATTTCATCATATGGTAATAAAAGCATCTTCTCTGGCTGAGTGCCTACCTGCTGCAGCTGGGCCTTTGCTGAAATGGATGCAATACAGTCCTGGTTTAACAAAAGCCCTGGGCCCTTCTGCAGTATAGACCAATACAGTTCTGCTTGTGTCCAGGAAGGTAAGGCAGCCCTGCCAGCTCCTTTGAGACCTTTACACCCTAGTGATCAGTGTAATTAGCAAGCTGACTCTCTCTGCACTCTTTATGCACTACAGAGCAGGTGACAAGATGGGCTTATTAGCTCTTTCATATTAAAAAACGCCAACAAATATTAGACATGAACCCTCCTTTCTCGCAATACAGGTGAACTTGCAGGAAAAAATAAACAAAAAAATGCCACAGCCCGTCTATGTTCCTTAGCCATCTTAATACAGACCTGCTGTCTGATGCCTTACTCTGCTTCAGTGTGGATGCAGTGTATACCAAGCAAAGGATTTTTCTTGGACAAAGTTAAGGTACCTTCCTCAGCAATGGAAATGAGGATAGCAATAACTCTTTTTCAACTACTTAAGGTGGAAAATAAAAAAGACACAAAAGAGACAGCATTGACAGTCCTTTGTCTTAAGGTCCTGAAAATTGCTGCAAACAAATGCATCAGTGGAAGGAATATTAAAGACTGATAGATGATTTGCTGCTTAACACAGGGGATTTAAGGCTGCAGAAAAGACACTTTCCGTGTTATACTTGGCCAATGCGCACCAATGAGCCTCAAAGGCACAATGGGATTGGCAGATCTCCTGTGTGGCATCACAGTCCTTGGCATTCCCCTCCCTATGCATTTGGGAATCCTGCCAGCACAGACAGTATTTGGTGCATGCTGGGCTGGCAGAGTGGTTGTGTCGCGAGGGAGGTAGAGTTTGGCCCCTACTTTGAGGATGACACTTTGAGAGGTGCAGGCTACCCTCCACAATGGGCAGGCAGTTACGCAGTTTCAGGCTCCACAGGGCTGATGAGGCTGTGCACAGACCAGACCACCTTGGCTTAGCTGGGCCTACTGTGCCACCGTTTTGCAGGGCTCATTTTCCCTGAGATTATGAGGCAGTCCCTGCAACTGCCTCATGAAAACAGATATCATCTGAATGCTGACCTGCCCCAAAAGGTATTTATGAGACTTGTGTAATTAAACGTTCATAACTTCACCTGAAATATATGCATGAAAATGCAAGATGTAATTACAAAACGTTATCATGATGATAATGTGGCTAAAAGAGAAACAATCCAAGAGTGACAGGTCTTCAGCCTTGTACCTTCCTGTTAAGATCTTTCCCTCCTTAGAGGTTAGGAACTGAGAGGTGAGGGGCCTAAACTTGTTATACGCTACCATATTTTGTATGTGGCCAGCTGCACCACTGCACATGGCAACCAGGACACTCTCCCCCTGTGTGCCAGGACATCAGGGCTTTCAGTGACAAGGTGTTTACTCACCAAGAACCATTAAGAAGGTAGAAAATCTCTGGACAACCTGCCTGCACACTGCATGAACTACAGTTTTCATTAGCTTCATAAATAACAGCTGAAATACAAGATGAAGACCAGAGCAGAGAGCCTTATCAGTTAAAATGTCATCCATGGTTATGAGACACAGACTGTTCTCATTAAGGCTCCTCTCTGGCATCCCAAACTGCTGGTAAAAAGAGAGCCTTGTGAGTAAGAGCAGGACTCGCTAGAAGGACTGTTATGGCATGAGTGGAAATAGGTGAATTAGGAGCATTTGTCCCTTGTCCAAGGGTGGGAATGCAGCTCAGAGCAGTATGCCCAAGGCACCTCTTGAATATTTGTCAGTGGAACTGTCTGTACCTCTTCATAACTTCACCTTGGACAGATTTTAGGTTACAGTTACAAAAGCGAATTGAATGAATCTGAGTATTGGAGTCTCACCCGGCACCACAGGAGGGAATGTTGCCTCTGCCACCAGCTCCTTTACATACTCATCTCTGAGGAAACATCACCACAGTTGTGTGAATACTGAGGATGGTGAAGAATTCAGCCACACCTGGCACCACTGACTGCATCTGCACCAGGAAACAAAGCAGGAGAAGGGCATGAGCACTAACTCTAGCCTCTGAGTGTCCACACCATCACATTTTGAGCACGCTAACTGGCATGATTTTGGCCTGTGACAGCTAGTCAGTCCCCACCAGCCAGTAGCTGGAAAGAACACAAGCCGGTGAGAATGTAACTCTGTTTTGAAGACTAAAAAAATTTAGCAATGCAAGCAATAAGCTGACATGTCAATTGGCCTCAGAGTCAATAAATGGTCTCTGGGGTGTGTTATTTATTTGTACAGAGAACTGCTGAAAGCCTGAGCACAGAGACTGGCCAGAGCAGGTCTGGAACACAGACTGGTCTCTTATCTATACAAAATGTCCTGCTAGAGCTGGAAAGAGGCTTTTATCTCATTTTGTTTTCACTTCAGTGGATAAGCCCAAGATACCTTGCTTGAGGGCTGTCACTGCAGCCACTGGTTTCAAGGGTCTATTGGCCCCATGGCACTGCTCCCATCAGGTCTGTGTAAAACACAGGGCTCTTGGAAGCAACTGAACCCCACTTTCTTCACATAACTGTCATGGATGGGAAAACAGAGAGTCATGGCTGAGAGGGAAGCAGCCATGGGGCAGGCAGCACTGACAACTCACCCTATCCCCTCCCAGCACTCTGCATTCCTGGGGTACGGCTCTTCTGTCAAGAGAAGATGAGGAGTTAATCTGGCAGGTAGACCCAGCCTGAGTTGCATGATCTGAGCTCAGATTGAGTAAATGCAATTAGATGATGAGAACCTCATGGCAGGGTGTGCCCTAGTTTCAGTCAAAGGTGGAACATTATTAAGTACCATTTACATCCAGAGAAACACCCACTTTTGAAATCGCTGATGCCAGTAACACATGCTTTGCATTTAACTTGCTCAGTGAAATGGGAAGTCAGCGGCAGAACACAGAGCTTCTAATTTGCTTGCTGCCAGCACAGTGATTAATGAGTTTCAAAACACCCCATCAGCCAATTATGACGGATACTAACACTTTAATAGGAATCTCTGGCTGGATCCTTCTTACTTGGATTTAGTGCTCAGACCAGTTAGACCATAAAATATTTTCTATCTGGGAGAAAGAGTAAGGTTCTCCAAGATAAGCAACCCCAGTTTTTTGTTTCATAGAGACCAGCTGGAAGAGCAGGGATACAGTACATTTTGTACTCCTTGCCTATTAAGATGTAATTAGGAATGATCTCTCTGCACCATAGGCCACCCTTCTTTGGGTGGGTGGAGGAAAGGCTGGGAGCAAAAACCTAACCCTTAATTTAGGAAGCATGCTACAGCAGCGAGCCCAAGCTGTACACCTTCACAAAATGGACATATTGTAGTGTATTATTAGTAATAAAAAAAAATCGTATCCATCTGCAATATTACAAGTGTTTATGGTGATTTTAAATGAGGCAGAGATTTGTCTTTCCCTCATGAAACCGTTGAAGAAGAGTATGGTGTGGTACCTGTACCTCACTTGTTAGTTTGCTTGTGTTTAATGTAACCCAGAGTTTAAATATAAAATGAGCAGAGGGAATTCTGTACCCCAGAGTGAACAAGAACAGGTGGAAAACCATTTTCAGGTTTCCGGTATTTGCATATCCTCTGTTTTAAATTTTGGACATAAATTAACTCATATACACCTTTTAAAAGAAGTGTGTTTCTCTCTTCTATTACCTGTTGCACAAACACAGCGGTTGCCAGTGCAGAAATCTCTCCAGTATCCAGACAGAGAAGGGTATGAGAAGCCAGTCCCAGCCACTGCAGAGGAAGAAGTGCAAGGACTCCTGTGGCTGGCATGCACCAAATAATTATTCTAACAGAAGAATAACATGCAAAAATATTTGATCAAATTACTTTTTATTACAGTGAAGCAGAGCACGGTGGCTGGGGCACAATGAGATTTCCACACAAGATCAGATCATCTCTCCACTCTTCTCAGATGCCTGCCTCTGGCCATAATGGGAATAGCTTTAAGGCTAGTGTGCTGCTGCTCACTTAGGGCCCTGTATTGAATCATACTCATTTACAGCTCCCCACAGAAGGTAGGTGACTGCCTTTGGCAACAAGAGAGGAGGGAAAGAATGAACTGCTGCTGAGTTTCTGCCCTTGGGGAGGAGCAAACTCATCTCCTGCAATAAAGTCCCATTCCCTTACCCTCTGAAGAGTCCTAGATCCAGGTTTTGCCAGGGTACCCACTGCTCCTCATCAGCTCTACCACAGAAGCAACAGGACCATTCCTGAAATGTTTGAACCAAGTGCTCTGGCCCCAGTTTCATGGCCCAGATCTATATAAGTGTGGATCACTTCCAGCACATGCAATGACACATCTAATTTATCTAATATAAAATCACTAACTGCAGAACCATCCTGTGTGATTGTCTGCTTTCCTATAATCTCAGAGCACTCCAAAAACTCATCCCTTGGATGGGAAGCACAGAGGTGATGGAGACCCTTGGCGAGTGTGACTGGGGAAAACACTTGCTCCAGGCAGCAGTTTTGCTGTCTCCTCCACACCTTACTTATATAAGGGAAGATGGGATTCTTCTCTGTTTGTCACAATTTCCTGTTCTTCCAGCCTGGGCTGAAGAGTGCTGCACAAACAATGTTATGGGATGTGGGGATAAGAGAAAGGGAGCAAGATGTGCACTGTCACCATGTGGGTGATGCCACATCTCTTCTATCCACTTCACCACAATGCAGGGCTTGCTGCTGCAGCCAGGTCCTGCTGCAGAGACAGCTGGAGACAGGGACAATAACTGGCAGTAGGACTTGACCAGTATGTTCCTTCTTGGGTATGGGTCTTTCTGGTCATCAGCCCCATTTGTCCCAAGAGTCTCCTTGCAAGTTTGCAAGTATGGGTGGGACTTCATGGGAATTGAAAGGTGGAAACTTTCCAAACAGAAGGCCAAATTGCTGTTTATGGACAAGGTATAAGTAAGGACCAAAAAAAAGTCTCTCCCTCAATAACGATGTGGTCCAAGCCAATGTAATTCTTTGATGTATACATACCAATGGGAAACATAATGAGCTCTCCCCAGGAGCTCCTCAGCTTTGCTCAGCACTCTCCCAGCTTGGGTGTCATCCTCAAATGAGAATGAGAGAAAGGACAGAGGCTACAATTCCTTTCTTCCCTGCAGCCATGAGGATCTAGAGACAAAAGTCACCTGGACTTATCTGGTACAGTGTTGACTTGCTAGATCCAGTTTAGAAACTCTGCTGTCCCAGGTAAACAGCACTCTTCAGAGACAAATGCTGTCTCGGGGCATCTTGCCACAACATAGTGACTGGTCTCCCTTTTTCTAAACTCTGTTCCATATCATCATCATCCCAACACTGACTATTAGAAACTTTCCTTTAGCTGGACACACTCTTAATAGCACATCAATGCTCTTCTTAACAGGGCAGCCAGCGCTTACTCCTCTTTTTGGTAATGCCTCTTCACAGGACTTCTGCTGTCTCCCAGCTGAAGCTGGATGTCAAAGCCACACAGGTTTGGGCCTGTGCAATGAATTTGTGTCATACCACATGAGAACAGGCCTTGTCGTGCCTGGCCTCACCCTACAGCTTTCCTCCAGTCCTCTAGTGAGCTGAGCTACGGAGGCAGCTCACCCAAAGCCTGGCACCTGCAGAGTCTTTGGACATATGCTGTTGTAAGCAATCTATGTACTCCAAGCTCAGGAGCAGCATAGCTATCACAAAATGCAGATGAAAAGCAGGACATTTACTTCCTCTAATGGTCTTCTGCCCACCACCCACTTCACAACTAGACTGCACTTCCCTGATCTCTTCCCCTCAAGCTGATAGCACCACAGCATGGTTAAACTATGAATGGGCTAAATGGAAGGGATATTAAAAGAAATGGAAATAAAAATATGAACCTGATTTTTCTTGGCAGAATTCAATTCTCAGCAGTGAGAGAGAGCAAGGACCAGTAATTACTTCAGATACTAAAATTCAGACATCCAATACAGAGTCTTGTGGGAATCAGGAATCCAGCAGCATCTATTATAACAGGTAAACAAGAGGAAGATGCATTGGGCGATACCTGCATAAAAAGCTGTCCAGGAAAGACGGCAAAAAAAAATCCTTTTCTTAGGATCTGCTGGAATGGATACTGGTGCTGATGTAATCACTGGGCTACCTTTTAGTGTCCTTTTCATGTAATCAACATTTTTCCATGGGTCAAGAGTTGTAACGGTCAAGTGTTACTAATGGATCAATCAGTTCAGGTTGATCATATGCCATGTCAGCTTTGTTTAGGACTTCTGTCAGAAGTCATAAATCACAGCCAAAATTTAGTTAATTCTCCCAGTTAGCAGCATTTTTCTGCCCTTCAATGGACACAGTAACAGCTGAGCCACCCAAACAAAATGTGTCAAAATACATTTTCTCCTCTATACAAAAAAATCAGTATTCTCTTTTCAGCAAGAGTCTACAAAGATTAAATACTCAAATAATTTGCTAGTCAAAATGAATTTCAAGAAGGTCCCTGTAAGTAGTCCCAAACCAAATACAGATTGCTCTTCTCAGTACACCCCTTAAAACCAGAAAAGTCATGTAAAAACCCCCACATTTATTGATTCTTATCTAAGAGAAATAAGGCACGTTTCCCTTTCAACACAGGTAGCAAAACCTTCTTTTGGCTCAGTGATTTGATCTGAGCTGGCATTTTCAGTCTTTATCTTCAGCTGTAGAAATTTCTCCATTTGTTACACTTGTAAAGGAATTATATTTAGTAGGCAATCACAACAACGAACTTGAAAATTTGGAGTTTGTGACCATGATTGCTTTCTCAGTGGCTACTTGCACCTACCTTTAAAGTCTTTCTCTTGCTCCCATTTGTCCTGTTGGGGACATATACCCTCCCACCCCACCGCGATCTAGTTACATATAACCTCTTGTTAAAGACAAAACTGCTGCAGGATACTTTGAAAGTACTGAGGCTGTCAACCAGAGTCTGGATGTTCCTGATACACGGAAACCTAATAGGGCAGGATATGTTTCAACAAAAATAGTAACTTTAGCAAGATAGTATTTTTCCTAGTGTTTCACCTTCTGTGTCAGTGAGCTGAAACATCCAGCTCTGAGTAGACTGTAGGCACCAGCTGGTTTTCCACTGCTTTCTTGCAGTCTTTGAAGTCCTGGCCCACAACTGTGGTACCAAAAAATGAAATAATAAGCCTGGGTTTAAATAACAGATACATTTTATACAGGGAGACAAATGCTTGTGGATAAACCTAATCTGGAAGAAGTGAGTATATGGTGCAGGGGTGCCCAGTGAGGTGGTGGGTACAGCGGAGGGTAGGCCACAGTCATTGGTGACATATTGCGAAGGGACAAGCTGCGAGTTAGAGCTGAAATCCTGCTCAACCAGAAAGCAAACTGAAAGAAAAACCTTAACTTAATTATTTCCTCACAGAATATGCTTCAAAAATCATTCCCGATATCATTTGGCCTTAGAGCTTCTCCCACATGTGTTACAATTAACTTTGAATATTGCGACAGTAAAATGCTTCGCTAGTTCTTTTCTGTCTCTTAGTCAGTTAACTTCAGATGACATTATCCTAATAAAAAGCTTGTGAAAATCTGACTCTAAGTTAGATTTGAGTACAATCCTGTCCCCAAGCACTCCTTTTAAATTCAAGGTAATAAGTAACACGTCACCAATGGGAAAAAATATCCTATAAAAGCATAATACATCTTTAGTATGCCCACTAAAATGCAATAAAGAGACTCTTCCTTACACGTAAAAGAGAGGTAACTCAGTACTACTCCTGTAATCAGGGTGCAATAATCCCAAGATAGGTGTATTCCAAACATGGTGCTTGCCATTCACCCTAAACCCCATTGATTATTGCCTTCAGACATCCTGTTGTTTTGTATCTGGCATACATCAAAGCAAGTGACACCCACATGAACTCGAAAAGCCATTAAAATCCCACACAATTTCCTTTCAAAGAGCATTTATGGAAATAGCAAGGTCTATAAGCCATTAGAGAAAGACAAGAATAGATTCTGTTAGAATTGTTTTTCATCCCTTTCACTTGTCAACCTCAGAGATTTGCAAGACACCTAAAATGCTATAGAAACTGTGCTTAATGAGTCATCTGGAAAAAAGGTACAAATGTTGTTTACTATGAATCTTTGAGAGAGTTTTATCTGATTCTCCTGAACATCAGTATTATTTTTATATGTAAATAAATTTGTTGTTTATGTTGTTGGCATATGTTGGCATATATGTCAGCAAAATAAAAGAATAGAGCCAAACACGTGCTGCTTTGCACCAGCTGCTAAGCTTAGCTCATCTCAATGCAATGTGGTGAAACTGAAGATTTTCAGTCATATATCTGAGAAAGAGGACATTTCTACATTGTGTTGCTTTGGTGGGAACTTCCTCACCAACCATCAGTTGGCTCCTGGTCAGCTGGCTCCAGCCATCCTGCCCCAAGGAGAGGTGTGGTCCACAACACCCTGTCCTCGTTCTCAACCAAAGTGCAGCTGTTTGAGCTGAATGGTTTCAAAAGCCCCTTCAATTTGAAAGGAGGGCATATTTGTACTTTCTTCTGCAGTTCTTTATGTAGGAGATGCCTTGCTAAATTACTCTTCTAACAAGGTATCTGCCTGTTTCAATAATATCCAAGAAATGCCATTGATAGTTTATAAACTTGACAGAGAAATCTTGTGTGATTGTGTACTTCTGACCTTGACACTGTGAGCTCCTTATAGCCAAATTTTTTTGGCCTGAAATAAGGTCTAGTCCATTGTAAGCAAAACAAAAATAGCAAAGCCTTCAGTTGTCCTTCATTCCTTAGATACTCACCTATCAACCTCTGTAAGAAAGAGTCCATGAGGCCATGAGATGGGTATGAGTAAGCCCTAAGAAAACTCGCTCTTCTTTCCTTACACCATGAGCTTTTCAGACCTGATAATTCATTTCAACCCAAACATCAGGAAAACAGCTTTAATCAGGCAATTAGCAGTCCTCTGGCACATCTGCCATATACATACCATTGATAGCCGAGGTTAACCCCACAGGGCAACCAGTCATGAGACTTCATTGCAATTGGCAGAATGATGAATGCTCACACAGCATATTGACTCCAAATAGAGCTGACTGAAACAGTTTGGTAGAAAAGTTTATTCACTTAAAAATAAACAGTTTCAGTTGAAAGGAAACTATTTACAAATGAAGTCAAATTTGTTGAGGTTTCACATACAGCTGCCACCTTCTTCCTCCTGCCCCGTGAAAGGCTTTGGGAAAGTAAGGGGAGTTATTATGTTATCTTTTGAAACAAGATTTGCTAAATGGGACCGACCCACATTCGTTCTGCAAAAATAAAACTGCCCTGTGTGAAATAAAACATTTTGGTTTGTGCTGGACAAAGTGTTTCATTGAATCTTAAACACGTTTTATGCAAGGCTCCTCTCTGTGACAAATCTAAAGCATTTTCATGCTGTCCTGACACAAAATGACTAATTTTTTGCACAGTTCCAAGGGTCTGGGTTCTATCTAGCAATCAGGAAACATTGAAATAATTACCGTTATTGAGATGGCTTGGAGCTACTTCTCATACTTCAAGAAATCCCCTTGTAATAAAAACTACTTCCAGGCAAAATTCATCAGGCAGCATTTGGAGAACTTGGGATGAATTTTGAGTATGCTTGGGTCAGATTTCAAGTTCAGTCTGACAAGTCTGTGGCTGTAACTAGCCAGAACTGTCAGCTTTGAATGTATTTCCGTTTGGGTTGTACAGAGTGTTGGGGCTTGTTATTCAGACACAGATCTGCAGAGCTGCAGTTACAAGGACTGAAATTTGATGTAGAAACCAAAGTTAGTTGTCACATTTCCCCAAACTGAACTCCCTATCATATGGCCTTAAAGAAGTAAATACATTAAACATTTCTCCCTAAAGAAAGGAAACTCCATCTAAACAAGGCCTCTCAGCATGACACTTCTATCATTTAGTTCCTCTTTTATATGTAGGTCATATTAAAATTCACATTTACATAATTCTGAAAACATTTCAACTTCTCCCTTGGTAGCATCATTGATTCAAGTGGCACCTTTAGGTATTAACCACAAAAAGCTCTTTGTGAGATGATGGTTCCACAGACACATTGTGAAAGAAAGTCTGAAAATGGTCCAGAACACTGTCAGCATTTTCAGTTTCAAAAGCTTCCTTCAGCCATTGGCCTTGCTGTGCAGACTCCTACTTTCCTAGTGCAGACTAACACCCTATAGAAACAACAAAAATTGTTCATGAGTGAAGATTAGGTAAAATTAGAGAAAAGGACATTGTATAATTCATGCCTTTCTTCTAGGGACATGTGTGGGGGAAAAAAAGAAGAGTATATGTTGCCCTGTTCAGCATAGCTTAGCAAACAGCTGACTTTTCAGATTCATAATTTAAAAAAACAAAAAGAAGAGGGGAAAATTAATTCAATTGATAGCATATGGAAAATGGTCGAGGATTTTTGTCAAGTAAAATTTCTAAAACTACTTTCTTTATACTGGAAATTTTTGTTTACTTTTGATATGGGCAAAAGTTGTGTTATGGGCCTGTATAAACCTTGTTTGACTTAATCCTTTTAAAATGGACTCATTAAAATGGAATCAATTGTTAAATTAAAGCTCAACTCCAGAACAAATAATAAAATCTTTAATTGAAAATACCGGAAGGAAATGCATTAACTTTTTTTTTTTTTTTTCTAATTCTCTCTTTAGAAAGAAACTGTTTGGTATTTTTCCCCAAAGAAGTCAGAAAAATTAAAAAAGTTTTTGGTGCATGCTAAAAAAATTCCATAGGCTAAATTTTCTTTTGTTGTATATTTCATCAAATTTTTGTAGCTAATTTTAAGTGTCCTCGCTGGGCAGTGAGATGTGTTTAATTTATTTTCTTTACCAGAAAGGTTTCAGATATCCTAAGGGCCCAGCTGAACTGCCTATGGTCTGTCATAAATTTTGGGTCAGATGGAAAATGGCAAGATAACAAATACCTTTTATTTCATGAAGAAGAGAAATACAGGCATCCTATAGAAGAGTAAAGCTGAGCTCCTAGATAAGGAGTTCCTGCTGAGGAACCTCCACACATGAGATGACAGGCAGACTGGACCTGAGGGATTTGGGGCAGCAGAAGCTAGCAAGGGCACACAAAGGTACTCAGAGGGGAAAACCTGCACCTGCACAGCATTTTCCCTGCCTGCAAGGAGCAGCACAAGCAGACACGGTGTTGTTGGGGATGGCAGAGGAGCTTGCACCACCTGGTGCTGCACCTGTGGTAGGACAGAAGCCACTTCAAGCTCTCTTGTCACAGCCTAGCAGTGAAGACCTTTTACCCTGCCAAAGCTTCCTGGGTACAGGATTTTCCCAGGCCGGCACAAGTCTGTCCTGGAGAGTTAGCCTTGCTTTACTGTTGCAATAGTGATGGAAAGCTTTACCAGCCAGAGTGAAAGAAGAGATTAGTGCCCCATGGCTGGATGCTGGGATTACTGCCAGAGGTAGGGCTCCACAAGGCAGTTCCAGTTGCCTTCCAGTTGCCAGTTCTCTCCTCCCCAAAGGGGCAATGCTGTATATAGAGATGGACTCCAGAGGGGCCACAATTACAGTTAATGTTGAGTTAACTCTGTAGTGTAGGAGAGCTGACTCCTTCCTTCAGACCTCAGACCAACTCTGCTCTGCTGCTGGAGGCTGCAGTCACACCGTGGCTTCCATGGGTAGGGCTGTCATACTTTGTCCGGGGCACAGGCCTCTCTCTATAGACACAGGGACACATGGCTTATGGACATGCAGTTAGCCTGACAGGTGAGTTGATGCTTGGTTGCCAAGGTAAAAAATGCTCTAGGTGTCTGATTTAATGAAATTCACAACACATGGTGTTCACAACTGTGGCATTGTGACTGTCTGCCCACAGCATCCATTTACAGATATTTTCAGACGTTGCACACATCCAGAAAGTAAAACCAAACAAACAACCAACATCAACAAAAACCAAACAAAATACCAAAACAGAAACAAAAAACCCCAAACCAAAATAAAAACCCTCAAAACCTAAAAAAAAAGTAGACGAAATCCACTTAGATCTTAGATACTGTCTTGCAACACAAGATGAGATGTCACATGTTACAACAGTTTATGTGATATAATGTATGGGATCTTATAAATTCAGCTCATGGCCTCAAGGAGTAACAAAAAGGCCCATGGAGTGAAAAATTGGGTTTTCCAAGTTTGTTGCTTAACACAATGCAGTAATTCACATGCAGTTAAGATGTGCAGCGCATGTTTCTAATTCACTTAGGTGTCAATCAGAAATAATTGCTGCAGTCAATGAAGCTATGCCTGTGTAACAGATACAGAAGAGTATAGCACTCCAAGTCTCCTAGTTTACTCCGGCTGGAGAAAGCAGCTTTGTATAACTGACAGTAATGAATATTCTATGCATTTTTAGAAACACAGGTTTTGTGGCATAATTGCAATAGTTGGAATAATTTTGCATTTTTAAATTTCTTTTTACAAAACAAAATTTGAAACTACCCTCGACTTCTTTCCACTGATGGTGGTTCCACTCCATAGAAAGCAGAGCTCTGAGTGTACTAGCAATATTGTCTAGCCTGACTCCTATTTACTAATTTAATTTGGAAGGGGTTGGAAGAACAAAACCTTCTCATTCCTGGATGTTATCATTGGTCCTCAGGGAAAAGCCCTCTCCTGCCAGAGCAAGCATGTCTATTTTCATGTAGTTCATGGCCTCCATAATCTCTGGTTCCATATGGGCTTAATTTGATACAGAATATGCAGCTACACATCCTTTTTAGGGGTCCAGTGTGACTTGTTTAAACATGAACTGTTATTAATGTGTGTCAGGATACTCACACTGTAGTAGTCACACTGGCAAAACAGAGAAGTTACTGCAGGCACTACTGCCCTGCACAAAAAAATTATTCATCAGCACACCTTGATGAGCGCTTTCAGTTTGGCTTAGCCTGGTAAAATGGATGTTGAATTGACCCGAAATGACAGATTCAGTGTTGGGAAGGAGCAGCCAATTCTGAAACTTGAGGAAAACTGTGAAGGCAACACAGACTACTCTTAACCTAAAAAACAATATTAGTGAAAACCAGTTTTTCCTTCCACACTTGTAAAATGTTCATAGTCTTTAACTTTGTTTTTTCTTTTGATAATCCATATGGATTAGCATTCCTTGCACACATTTGGGATATTTTATAGAGGAGATCTACCAGCACTTCAAAAATGTTTGCATTAAGTGCTGGACAGTAACCAATTTTCACAGAACATATTTCATTTGGCCACACAGCAGTGATATATTGTCAAGAGTGCTATTATCAGCCAATAAATGCACTTCATTTTACTTCCTTGCTGCATCATATCACAAGACAAGTGCTGACATCCCTGCATGGATGTAACTCGTCCTGCAATGACTGATGAAAGTAACTGCTGAAGCTCTGCAATGGAGGTATCCAGGGGATTAAATTCAGTCTGGGTTCAGGTTGATTTCAGACGATGAGAATTAAATTCAGTGACACCCATAAGAGAAATCTCTTCAGAGAAGGTGTGGTTATTTTCCAGGATATTGCCTATCTTCCTAATTACAGGACCATTGATTCCATCAACATACTGCCACTGTACTGCACCCTTGGGTAGGAACCATGATACAGCAGTTAGAAAAAAGGGCTGCAAGTCACCATCAGATTACTAGTTTCTGTACATGTGGCTTTAATAAGTTGTTAATAATAATCAGGCCATATGGGTGTTCAAAGCACTTTCAGTTGAAGTCGATATAGGAAAATACTGCAAACTGTGTTGACATTTTACATTTTCAAACTATGCAGTATTCCGATCCTCTGCTGAGCTGCAACCTGTGCAATGCTTTTAATGTCAGGGCACTAAACTGTTTTCTGCTTTAGAAATCAGAGCTAGAGACTGTAGCAAATAATGTCCTGAGTAGAAGCCTGTCTTTGTAAGCATGCAAAACTGATGACTTGTTTTCATCTTCCTTTCCTAAGCATTGCAGATATTAGGAAAGGAAAGGTTATAGTCCTATTCTGTACATTTTCTAGTGGCATGCTTTCACATTTCTGTGTCCAAGACCCTCAGTCAGACAGGACCCATTTTAAACACTAGCAGTTGTTCATCCTGCTCCGGGGTCATTTGTGGGATAGCCTTGCCAGGCTAGGTTCCTGTTTTAGAAGTGGTAGGCACTTTATTTTCTTATATAGCTGTACATTGCTATATAATGTGAAAACACACTTCAATATAAAAAAACAAAATATCTTTACAGACCAAAAAATTCTCATGCTCTCATTGGCTAACTAGCAGCCCAGTTTTTTCACTCTGAAGAGTACTTAATATGCTTCACTGCCTGCCTTTCCTTATCAGGTTTCCCCTTTCATTCAGCCAAATACTTCTTGTTTTGCATTCTCTGCTTGTTCTTGTGCCTTATCTGTTTCCAACTTAATTGACTAGAAAAGCTCCCAGAAACATCAATGTCATTTAGATCAGACTCTGTCTCCTCTTCTTCCCCTAAAATGCAAGTTGATGGTGTGTTTTTTTCCTAATTTTGATGTGGCTGTTCTAAAATCATGGCCTATGGATTGTGCAGGTGATGCAGGTTGCTGACCTGCATACCCAGACATGTCCCCACCCAACTCATGAACAGGACTATGATCATTAGTCATAGCCTGCTTATATGCTTGGGGTATAAAAACCCCACATTTCATAATGGCTCCCGGTAAGCACATAATGCACCTATTCAATACATACGTTTGTTGGAGATGACAAGAAACATTTAAAGACTGGAGTTCACTTGTGCCTTGTTTTCTCAAGGAGGGGGAAATGCTTTTACTGTAGGGTTGATTTAGCAGTGGGAGCAGGTATGCTTTTTGTACTGAACCAGACTGGGTAGCAGCCAAGCCTGAATCTTGAAGACCTGGCTCCAACCAGCTAGGAACACCCAGAAATGTATTGGCATCATCAAGTCTTTGATGAGGAAGCCTGAGGTTTCAGAAGGTGCAAGGTGAGCTCTGGCACTGGCCTGTCCCCAGCCAGCTCCCTGCTGCATTTTACAATTAGCCAAATCACAGCTGGGACATTTTTTTATTTCTTCTTAAATGAATATTTCCTTTCTCAGTGTCTGGTTCACTAGTTACTACAGAAATAAAAGCACTTTTTAAATAAGTAGCCGTGCCCTCCCAAGTGACCTCTGAGCTCCCGGGTTTCCTAGGAAAAACTGGTTTTTCTCTTTGTTCTTACAGACCTTGTCATTTCAGGATCTTGTGGTCACAAGCAGACCCTTAAGTCACCCCACACACCCAAACACCAAAACCCACCCTCCCTCTGCTGCTGAAGAAAGCTATTTCCTCAGTGGTACTTTGATGGAACTTGGCAGGCTCCCTATGCTCACCAGTTGCACAAAAAATCTTTATTTGCATTAAATCACAGGTGAGTATTGGCCAGGTGCTGAAGTAGGAAACATGGCTTGGGCCAAAACCTGTCTTCCAGAGGGTCACTGATTTTCTCAAGTTCTCTCAGTGGTTAATTACCTTCACTGTTAAAAATATACACTTTGCGCTCAATTTCCAGCCATTGGTTCATGTTTTTACTGTTCTCTGCCAAATAAGTATCATTTTAATGGCTGAAAAAGGAGAAAATATTTTGTAATCTAATGGCCCTGATAGCTAAGCCTTCAGATAATTTCTATGGCTCCTTTTTCATCCTTTGCAAAGTTTTAATACTATATCTGCCAAAAAAATGTTGACAAAACACCTGACAACTCTGTTGTATAACTCAGCTTCATGTAATATATATCCATTCTCTGTTTTTTAACCTGCAGACTGTTTCTTTCCCTTTTTGCCTTTTCCACATTATCGCTAACAATTTTGTCATCCCTACCCAGCAAGTGGCCCAATTCTAGTCTACACATGTGTTTGTTTCTATTATATTTCTATTTCTTCCTATTGCCTCTTACACTGTGCTTTAAACAGCTACTTATTTTTACCCCTTGCTATCTGTTTTCCATGTGTGATATATTGTTTTGTTATTTCTAATTGCATTCTCTTTGCAGATGAGCCAAGGAGGTCTGCTAGCCAGAGCACTCCTGTCTCTGTAGTGCGAAAATGTGGCTTTCTGGCCAGCTAATTAGTTCCCTTAAAGGATTCCCATTTTTCTCTTTACACCTTTCCTCCCAATTAATTTCACTGGTAATTTTCTTTAACTTTGGGAAATTTGGCATTTTGAAAAAGCAAACTGCAACCATCTTTTGTCTGCTCACAGTGAATGCAATCAGGTCCTGATCACCCATCCCTAGGCAACCAGTGCTTCCAGACAAGCGATTAATTCATCTTCACCCATCCTAATGAGATCCAGAAGAGGGTTATCTCATGGTGAGTGCAATACCTCTCCTGAGATCTGTGGAAATTATCGCCTGTAAGTTAGAGAAATCCTAATATCATCTTGCTCCAGGCTTCACGGAAGGTGTCAGCAGCCTTGTCACACCAGAGCATGTGCCCTTCATTAATTAATGCCTCCCTGCTGGAGCACATGGGAAAGATGCAGGAGATGGTTTTTATTACAAGCATGATATACTACACTTTCAGCTGAAAGTAACACCCAGGCTGATGGCTGGTGACCAAACCTGTGTTTGCAGCTGACAAGCAGGTAGGTAAATACAGCAGTGGTGAACTGGTGCAGGGCATGGTTCACTGGCTGCCTAAGTCACTTTGAAGATCCGGCACTTCTCCAGATGTCACACACTTCACTTCCAGTAATTAGATCACTGTGACAGTTCCATACAAGAGGCTGAGCCTGTGCCGCCTGTCTCTACTCCAGACAACCTTCCCATCCTGCGTCACTGATGCCCTCAGCTTGTCCCTGAGAAGTTGTGGTACTAGTAGAACTTAGTTATAGGTTGGGAAAATCAGCTTTACTAGAAGAATGGAGTCCCTGGAAGGTTTTTACCCCTTCATCAGGACAGGGCAATGCATTTTATTCCAACTATTGACGAAACAATTGTGGAATTTGCAGCTGTTAGGATATCTATCTACACATTTTTTGCACTCTGCATCATCATCTGGTTTCTATTTTTAGTTTAAGATATGCACTGCTAGCAACTAACTTTTTCCCCCCCACCTTTTACCACTATCCTTTTAATGCACATCTCAGTGTTGAATTACTTTTGCTCAGCAGAAAGGTGGCTCGGTCCTTCTGAAAAACAGTGGTTCTTTTCAACCTGTTCAGCAGGAAGCCTATCTCCACTCCTTAGCCCATACCAAGGGGGAGAGGGATAGTGAATAATTCATTAGAATATTCCTTTTCCTTCCACCAACACACTGCTTCTCAAGAGATAAAAATCTCCTTCTACTTGACTGTGTGAATTTCTCTTAGTCTTGAAGAGTTAAATTCACAAAAGACCTCTTCCAGCTGCAGAAGTAATTCGGGTTTCCTGCTGAGAGCAGGGAGGTGAAGTTTTAATGCCTACAGCAGTTGGTGCTCTGCTATGTGCTCTCTGCCCCATGCTGGTAAGGCTGCCCTAGGCACACTGGCAGCAGCGACTGCTCCTCACTCTGGGGTACAGGTGATGGATGCATGGAGGATCTGTTGTGCAATTATGACCTGTGCTGCAGCAAGGACCCATCTGAGGCACTGATAGTCTTAACAAAGTGCTGACATGTGCTCACATTTGGTGAGAAAATAAATGGCTGTGTACTCCACACAGAGGGATGGAAGACAAGTGGATTGCATTTGGTGGTTGGGAAGAGGCAGTGCTGGCGTTCAGCACAGAGACTTGTCTGTTAGGATTTCTGGAGATCCCTGTTCTGCTACAGACTCTGCACCTAAGGTTTGGCAAATACTTGACTCTCCCTCTCACCCTATTTATTTCTCTGTCCTAAATGTCTGTCCCCCAGGGCATGGGGCTATCTGGTTTTTGGTAAGCTTTTGTGGGATCCTTTGTAATATGTAAATATTTAATTGTTGCAAGGAATACAAGGAGGGAAGAAAGAAAATAATGTGAAATGTTTGTATTTAGAAGCCTTTTATGAAGTATCTGCCTTAGATGACAATGCACAAGGCCAACACATTCAAGCCAAGGTGAACACATCTGGAGAATAACCTCTTCCGTTATGCAGGAAGAGATGCAAGCAGCTGTCTTGGTTGATATTTTTCTTCCTTTTAAAGCCTTTTCAAGAAAGGCAAAAGAGAATTGGAGGCTTACTATAAATTGGGCTCAGCTCTGTGTCTGTTGCTGTTAGAGTCACAACTCTTAGCAAGGGATGCTCAGAGAAAAAAATGCAGGAGCAAGATAGATGTGCAGAGCTAGAGCCTTGATTTGTTGTCCTCATCCCCAGTGACCTGCACCTTCAAGACTTCAGGAGTAAAAAGTAGTGTCCTTGCGTTTGCTAACCCACAATAGCTCACCTTGCATGAGCTTGTCTAATTTTCTTGTCTTCAAGGGCATCATGAAGTGATGAGTTCCACAAATGACCCATTTGAGTGACTTAATTTCACAACCTGTAACGTTGTCCCTGCACCCACCTCCTTCCTAGGCTAGGAGTCCTCTTATACTTAACACGTCTTCATACATCCTTTCCATACACCGGATCATCTAGTCTTCCCTTACTACAATCTTCACTATTCTGCCATGGATGATGAGGCCATCAGATGTACACTCAGCTTAAAAAATGCAAGTACACTCTGGATTTATTCAGGAGAGTAATAACAGATTGCGATTTCTTATCTCTTTCCTTTCTTCCTAGTTCCTTATGCTCTATTTACTTCCTTGACCTCTCTAAATATTGAACTGCCATTTCGGGAGTGCTCTCTCTCTACCCTCAAGATTTCACTCCTGAGAGGTAGAAATAGTCAGAAGTCAATTGTAAGGCACATAGAATTAAGCTTGTGTGCTCTCTCTTAAGCACTAATTTACATTTATCAGCACTGAATATGGTGTCTGCATATATTTCACCACAATAAAGGAAAAAGGAAAACAAAACACTAGTGAGGTAGCTGTGTGCGAAAGCATATCTACCAAAACAAGCAAAAGTCAGGTGAAAGTCCCTGAACATTCAGCCTGTCTTAAACATCATAGCCATGTGTCTAGGCATATCCTTGTGCATTACGACGAATTTTGTAATAACAAAAGGAGAGCCTGGAGTTGCCACACTAGGCTCTTGGCCTACATGAACTTCTTAGCTGTCAGGAATTAGGACAACATGCAGAGTCAGCAGTCCCTGAGGCATTCTCCAGGAGCCTGCGCTGTGACCAGGAGGTGTCTGGGCTAGCTGTTGGACACACTGAGGTAAAGGTTACTTCTCAACTCTAAGGAGCTCAGACATCTATTTCCAGACTGCAGGGAAGTCAATCTGTCAGACTAGAATTCACAGCCTGTAATTCTCATTTGTTAGATAGATAAGCATTCTTTCCAAGAAGACAGCTGGGAGAGTGATGTAGGAGGAGTGCCAGTCTTTTCTGCAAAAATATGGCTGGGGCAGAGTGCCCACACCTCACTTCACACAGGGGAAGAGAAATATACCACCCATGCAGTCAGGAGCTGTGGATTCAGTCCATCTCCAGCCTGTGAGGGTGAACACAGCCCATGATCACCAAGCTTGTGGGCATTTCAGGAAAGGATCATCCCTTACTTCTCCAGGTGGGGACTGAAATCACCATCTGTCTTTCACGTTGACTGGCATTTTCCCTTCCTCAAGCTTCTTCTTCAGGAGTTTTATGAGTCAAATTAGACTCATAAAACTTTTTTCTTGCTTTATAATGAGTTTGTACATTTTCAGGTCAGAAACTTTCTCTCTTGCATAATGTTCAGCACAAATGATGAGCAGTCTGTTCATAGTTACTGTTAAAATTATTTCATCAGAACTTCTATTATTTCTTGGCAAAGTCTCTTCTCCTCTTCATGTACAAAGAGATGTGATTAACTGCTGCCTTTTCACACTTGGATTGAAGAGCTTTGTGGGCTTTGTCAGTAGTTAACATAATTCACAGAAAACTAGAATACAACCTTGAGGCTAAATGTCGCCCATTGAATTCCACAATGGGGCAATGGTTTGATCAGGCTACTGCAAAGCATGCCAGAATCAGAAGCCTTTCTGGGCCACAGCTCTATAGGAAAGATTAAATCAGCCACAGTCTGCTCCATTTTATGTAAAATAGGTGCAGCCCTAAAGCTCTAGGCAAGTCGCCACTGAATCTTTTGACTGGACAAAGTTTAGTCATCTTTGTGTAAGTGTTAATTGCCAGCTGTTGGTGACTGGAAAGTTGCCAGGGACAGAGGGACTGCACTAGTGTTTCTGTTTGAAATATGGCTTTTACAAAATAATGATCTCAAATTTATTTAGTGCCTTGCAACAGACACATCTGTCCTTGTAAGTTCCTCTGTCTAGAGCATCTGCATGTGGGGATGACCTTGAAATAGCACTATAAATACACAATATAGGACATTCAGACTGTCTATTCTATCCTTACAGTGGGAGACAATGATAAATAGCATCTATCTCCACAGCAGTGCTACATGATGGTTTAACCCACTCATGTTCATAGCTCTTCACGTTCGATTTGGAACAAGTGTGGATGCAGAACACTGAGGTTTCTGAATCAGGCTGTAGGATCACATGTAGTCCTATGTGCTTCAGCATTTTAAATAATAGTATAACCATCTCAGATCTTCAGCATCTGGGATATTTGCAGTATTGCAAACTGCAGATTTTCAAATATTGAGTGTGTTTGCAGATATTCAGCCCCACAGTTGTTTAACAGATTAAATAATATTTTACTCTTAGAGGGAACACAAAGCCAGAAAGCCAGTATTTTCAACTATGAGTTTCTACAGACAGTACGAAGTTGGTGATTGAATTCTTAAGATTAATTATCTATATGAAAAAATGTTGCCTTCAGAAACTCTCAGTGAAAATTCAAGGAGGCCTTGCCAGACTGCAGGAAGAGGACCTGCATGCTGGAGAGCAGCACTCATTCCATAAACAAGTATGAGATGAGAATGACCATCCTGATGGTTGGAGCAAAAGGCTGAGCAAAGGCCTCTATATGCCATACTAAAATATTACCATTTGGCTTTGAGTCTGATGATTTACTTGTGGAACTCCCTCACAATCACTGCAAGCAAATGAAAAGTTAAATCACAAAAACCATCATCGTGCCTCTAAACTGCTGCTCATTCTGATGTATCCACTCTCACCATACATCTTTATATTTCTCATATTGCTCTCATCTGTCATTTGGTTTCTCAGTGACCTTACCCCTTTAGCTCTTACACCCAAAGACCATGCCCTCAGGTATGCTCTTGTCTGGTCCTGGCTCTGGGAGGCTGTCATAGTTACAGGGGCTGGGACTGGTTTATCACTATGAGGGTATAACCAAAAACTGTGTATTGTATATTCTCTATGTCATTCCTGATGGGCTGCTAATGATAAATCATTTGGTAACAGCTTCTCAGAGCACGATTCACACCCCAGGCCACAATAGATAAGGAAAGAGATCAGGCATTAATACCTCCACACCCAGCTGGAGGGTCCTCCCTGCTAATGGGCTCAGCTGCACTGACACAATAGGCACTTACAATGGCCCACATCATCAAAGGATCCAAAATGTCCCAGGACTCATAGAGACAAAACACCCATTGTGGAACTCCCTGCCCTGAGGGAGGTACTGAGGATATATAATCCTAGAAGTTTGAGACTGAGCAACCATCTCTTTGGATCCAGAGAGGGAACAGAACTCCAGCAGGACTATGGCTACCACTCTTGAGGAAACTGCTACCATTTCTTCAACAGACCATCATCCCAGCTACCAGGTTTTTCCTTTCTGTCTACTCTGCACCCACCAGAGTGCACCACACAGTGCTGGGGCAGGGGCTCACAAGCACTGTGCTGTTCCTGTCCCAGGGGGCCTGGGTTGTACTTTGTTCTTGTGGGTCAAAGCAGTTTTGTTGTCTTGTGTCATTGTATGTACTGCGATCTTTTTAGTAAAATTGTAGCTCTGACTTGTGGTCTCTCCAAATTGAGTTCATTTCTCTTGCTGGTTTACTTCTAAACCAGCACAGAGGCCAACACTAACTTCACTGCTACAAGAGAAATGAGGTCTGCTCTATCAAGTGCCCTGCTCAAAGTCCAAGCCCAAAAGCTTGAAGCCTCCACTTCCTCTGTTGCCATGTACGTCTGGATCTGCTCTTACAGAATACAGTTCCACAACATCAGGTCCAAAGGGAGCCCCAGCATCCAGGAAGATGCCTAGGCTAAGACTTTGCTCTCTGAAAGACACCTTTCTACTCAGTTTAAATTTATTTTTTTTTATCTCAGGCCACTGCCTCTCAGTGCAGGATGAGGAACTTCCTTCAGTCTGGGCCTCTCTTAAAGCCACCAAGGTCCAGCATTTCACGTTGCCATTAAATGCAGATGCACTTTGGAGACTGTAAAACTTCAATCATTTTATGGAGCTGCCAGTGTGTGCTCCCAGTTGCTGCAAACTGCCTTGGCCAGAGTTATGGTGATCAGCAACAGTGGTAAACATTGATATTGTCACAGCGCAGAAAAATTATGGAGACAAGATTCACTGTGCTGGACACTGCTTAAGTAAGAAGCTAAAAATTCTGTTCTGTTCAGTCAGATTTTCTCTTTATGTCTTGAGATTTCTTCCCCAGAAACCCTGACAGGTAATGATCTGTTCCATTCATTGCCACTCAGCATCCAGCATTGTCTGTGCAGTGTAACTCCTGCTTCTGCTTGCGGACATGAACCAAATTGTGGTTTCTCTCCTCTCCTTTGTGATGAGGTATCCCTTCTCCCCTCCTCTGCTGTCTGGTTATTTTAACCAGCATCACAGCAGAATTTCTCTCTAATTATACATATGTGCACTTAGCATACAGACTGGTTGCAGCTGGGGCTTCTATGTGGGGCTCCGACATGAAAATAGAATAAAAATAAAATGCTAATAAAGCATGGGTGTTCAGGCACACAATTCTGCCATGAGTGCTTGAGCTGTCATTACCACCACTATTATTTTTAAAAGCTGAGTAAAAATCCTCACCCATACAAAAAAAACAACTAACCAACCAACCCAAAAAACCCCAGGAGGTTGTTTGGTTGGGGTTTTTCGTTTGGTTTGTTTTTTTCTCCATCAATATCTGTATATTGGTGATTCTTATCACTCATCACAGAGAAGAAATTCCTTATGGCTCACAGGTCTAGTTTAACAAATGTATGATGGCTATTAGGCAACAAAATAGCTGTTCTCAATTCAAGTAATTGTTCATAAAATCTGTTATCCATAGCTCCTTTTAACCAGGTATGTTTCCAGGAGTGGTGTGAGGATTTTGATGCTAGTGATTTAGACACAGTGGAGCAAATTCCTACTGCAGTAAAGATTTTTAGCAGCTCCCTTAGCACCTTCGTTGGCTCTGCTAAGCAGTTAAGTGCAATTTAATCCAAATGGCCCAGCAATTCAGATGTGAACCTTCCATAAGCAAAGACTGTTCTGTGACTTACACTGCTCCTAATGGGAACATATGCTGCAATACTTCAGAATGATTCAGAAACCATTTAAAAGAAAGAGTTGTATTTTTACTTTTAGTTTCTGAGAATGACAGTGGTGCCCTGTGACTACATGATAAATTAGTACTAACTTCACTTTTCATTTTGAGCCAGTGCAAAGTTTAAGCAGAGCAAAGATTTAAGCGAAGTCTTTTCAGACAGCTTTCCTTCAGAGCAATGATGAATATTTAATACTTGCCACCATTATATTGTGTGCTCATGCAGAACATTCAATATAGATGAATGAAGGTTCAGTGTCAGGCCAACAACACGGCTTTTAAATCAGGCTGTGGAGACTTCTTGATTCGAATTGGAATGATTCGAATGTTAGAGCTAAACTGATCAGTGAGTTTATTATGAGATGTACATACCACTGCCTCCTGAGAGCGACCATGTACCTGCCAGATTTCTAGCCAAATAAATTCCACCATTTTAGCATACTGACCTCTTCAGAAAGAGGGTAACGATGGGAACAAAGCAGAGATTTTAAGGAATCTTAACCACTGTCCTTGCCCAGCAGTGGAAGGAAAGCAAAAGAGATGTTCAGTAGATGTACCTGCTTTGCATTTGGAAAAAGACAGACACTGCAGTTATTTTTTAAGCTGTGTAGAATACCTTCTATTTCAAAAGTAACCAAGGATAATGTTAAAGAGCAGTTATTCTCCCTGGGCTTCTAAAATCCAGGAAACTTGTAATCTACAGCTTCTGGAGAGCTGATGAATGGCTCTCTGCATCAGTAATGTCAATTTTCAGTGCTTCTTGAAACACTGGGGAAGTTCCAAGGCACTGGACGGAAGCCAATAAGATGGCAATATCAAAAAAAGCAAATTGCGTGATCCCATGATATCAGTCCTGTGAAACTGATCTTTTGCAGAAGAATTGAATAGGTGATATTGAATTTAATTTCCTAAAGAAAGAAAGAAAGAAAGAAGGTACAATTAGTACAAAGTCACACAAGTTTTAAAAACAAATTATATTTAAGAATGTGACTTTATTCTTTAAAAATCAGTTAAATTCCGAGTGTGATTGATACAGAATAAGGTTGAAATATCAGTCTCCTGAAAGATGTTTATGTGGTAATGTTGTGGTTTTAAGTAGCCAGAGTTTTTTATTAGCTGGGGGGCGCTAGGAGAGATCTATGTGTGGGCTCTTGGCTTTTAGCCAGAGTCAAACCATAACAGGTACCTCTTAGGATTTTGAATAAAAAACTAGAAAGGCACAAAATCCTCATGGCAGATGAGGGAGATGAGAAACTAGTTAACTTGGAGATGTTATCGTAAATCAGTTGTAAATGGGAAAACATTTGAGAAGAGTCCAGTTGTTCCATGAAACTCAGTTTTTGTACGTATGCTATGCTGGACAATTGCCACTGATCTGGAAAAAAATTGTAGAATAATCCCTCACAAGGTTTAGGAAACAGTAAAAAACCTGGAAACATGATAACTAGAGGCTGATTTGTATCTCTTGTAAGACGGATGCAAGGAAAGAGTACCGGCTGTAAAATCCTACACATAGGGGAAAAGAGCACAAGTCATATTTGCAGAATAATAGTTTATTTAAAAATTAACTGGGAATCATGATGTATTGAATGAATGTAGAAAATAGTATTGAGAACATTTTCAGCAGTAGTTTAGGTGATAGTGTGGGAACAAGAAGGAAAGCAGGATACATCTGAAGCAGGATATGTATCTGAAGTCTTCAAGGTGATTTACATCTTGCAAAGGCAAAGATAAAAGGTTTCCTTTCTTTATGAGTGCTGGATCACTCTTAATATTGCAGCATATATTTTCTGAGAAGAAGGAAATGTCTATCCCTCTATCCATCTATCTATCTGCTGCAATGCAGAATTGTAAACATTGTCTTTTAATATACGGAGTATCAGTTCGGACTAGATAGTTGTATTATTGTACTCTTCTGTGGTGCACTCAATGGAAGAATAATATGACCCATCCAGAGGTGGGAAAACACAGCAGAAGTACACAGGAGCGCAGATGGTTAATTTTGACAAAGCAAAGTTTAAGTGATGAATTAATCATAGCATCTATTTGAGGAACAGAAATGGGAAAGAGGACTCTTCAGATAAAGATGTAACTGGATCTAACAGCTGGAAGTCGAAGTTGACAAATTCAGTCTAGAAATAAAGCATGTATTTTTAATAGTAAGCAGCAAGCAGAGCAACAAACAGCTAACACTTGTGGTGATGGCTCTGTCATCAGAAATAGCGAACTAAGAGTTGGCATTTTTGAATGTCTATTTACAGAAAAGACGGCAGGAAATAATTCAGAGAAGACCTGTGGCTTAAATTATACTGGATATCAGACCAGATGGTCACAGCAATCACATTCAAATACATAATTGATGAGCAATCAAGAAATTTAGCTGCTGTGGTCAAAGGCTAGCAACATGGTCTTGGAGAGATGGATTGCTGAAGAGGCCCAGACTGATGTGTCTCCTTTAGCAGAAGACAGGTATGCAGAGGAGGAAAACGTGCAGTTTTTATGGAGACCAGAAGGAGTTTAGAGATGTAGAGAATGATTGCCTAGGCAAACAGCTGAGTTGTCTGTGGAGGTCAGGAGACGCCAAGGTGGGGGGAACCCAGGGACTGTGTTGTGGGGTGAGGGAGCGCCATAGGCAGAGTGAGAGTCATGGTCATGGAGGGAAGAAGGAGAAATGCAGAGGAGGTCCATGTAGCAACCCAAAAGTACATCCACTGTCCCTAGAGCAGAGATCAGCTGCTTTGCTGCAGCTGCTTCCCTTCTGCTTGAAGAGGGGAAAAACCTGCCAGAAAAGACAAAGACTGTGAACCAAGGATGCCATAAGAGGGTTCAAGTGGGCAGAGGCTGAAGGTGAAACAAGATGCCTGGGAGGAAGTCAGGGTCACGTATGGAGGACTGGACCTCCACAGCCTGGTGGAAGGCCATGGATGAGGCAAAAGACGCAAATCATTGCAGTCAGCTGCCTCTG
This sequence comes from Calyptomena viridis, assembly GCA_013390005.1. Lineage (NCBI taxonomy): Eukaryota > Metazoa > Chordata > Aves > Passeriformes > Eurylaimidae > Calyptomena > Calyptomena viridis. The sequence continues at coordinate 124,512 of WEIV01009789.1, forward strand.
AAACAGCCTTAATGAGCTGAAATGCAACATAGGAATAGTCAAATCTGAAAAGATGACAGTATGAAATTGCTTTGGCTCTTATAATTTTCAAGGGCTTTTATTTATTCAAAATTACCATGACATCACTTTCTTCCTTAGAGAGAGCTCACGTAATTGCTGTTTACTGATTGAAGGCCTTTTGTGGCAATTTCCAAGTCTGTCTACTTATAGGATGAATCATCATTTCTCTAGTCTTTAATGCAGTCACAACAAAAACTAGAGAAAAGCCCTGCATGAGGTTACTTGTCCTCAGCTACAGTCCATGGAGCAAGGCTGGACCCCCGTATGGAAGCTTTCCTCCAGAAGAGAGGTCAATCAGTGTTTAAGGCTAGAAAAGAAATAGGAGCAGGGAACTGGAGACAGGATGTGAGAGGAGGACAGGTGAGGAACAGAGGTAGAACAATGGAATATCTTATTTTCTCCTAGAGTGAGTCTAATTGGTTCCTAAAAACAAATGAACATTAAATTGTGGACTGTATAGCATTCTCTTCCCAAAATAGGCAAAAACTTCAGTGCCAAAAGGCCAGTCATGAAAATATCTCTCATTTGAGTGTGAGATTCGGGTTTTACCTATTCTGTGGTTTGACTTGGTGCTGAATCTTATCATTTCTAGTTTCCGTAAAGCCCAGTAATGATGTGTATTGTCTCGAAGGATCAACACATGGTGACTTAGGAGGTGAGCGCTTAACTGTAAATAATTTTTAACAGGATCATAAATATATATTCTGACTAAATATTAGGCTAATGACACTAAAATCCTAACTGCTCCAAAAAGGAAATTTAGAAGGCCAATATAAATTCACAAATGCTATTAAAAAACATTGATAGATAATTCTTGGTCTTAGAAGTTAACAGTTTTGCACTAAGCTGGTTGTAACTTCAGTGTTATAAAAATTATTATTGAAGAAAAAAAGAACTTCAAATTAAGAAAATAAGGAGTCTTACTGTGGTGTTATTCTGTGCTGCTCTTAATGCCTGTGGCTTCTGGATGTGACCCAGCCTGTCTTGACTGCTCCATCAAATCACTTAAGCAAATAAAAGTAACAGATATTTAAACAAGTTCCTGGCTAATTCCTGGCCCCTTTGAAGAAGCCATCACTGAAGCTGGTGCCTTGGTGAAGGATGCCTCCCAGTTCTGGGCAGCTCTGCTGGAATATCAGCAAGTTTCTCCCCCCTCTTTCTTCCAGTAAAGCAAGGTGGTGGGTGCTGCTGGCCATGTCTAGGAGCTGCCACAGACATCCTGAGCATGCCCTTCAGCACCCAGCAGCTGCAGCAGGAGCTAAGGGCACTTCTCTGGATGTGCATCCTGTCAGATGGCATGAAGCCTGTACAGCTAATAGGGCCCCTGCTGAGTCTCTAACTGTAAGGCACCCCCAAAAAAGAGGAGATAACAGGGTATCACAAGGACCTGGGACAGAACTGTCACTGGGGTGTCTTCACCCTACCACACTTGTGCAGCGTTTTGTTGAAGGCCCATATTAGTTCCCCAGCTTTTTGTATTTCTCAGATTTTAAGGAGGTCAGGTAGGGACAGAGAGTACACAGCAGTCTTGACTTTTGTAATGTCACTGCTTATTCTGCTCACATCTTGGGCAATCATTTATAATGCGCTCACCAAGAGACTCTAGCTGATGTAGAAATTTCTCCCTAAATTTAGAAGCAGGATTTCACAACTCCTTTCTTATAGCGAGGAAGAAATTTGCCTCGATGGCTGCAATGTCATTATTATGCATCATTCAAAGTACTGCATGTCTCTGGCTCCTCAAGGAGAAAACCTTCCCCAAAATAAACCAGTGTTGCCAACCGCACCTTCCCCTCATCCTGAGGGCTCTGGCTCTGGATGCTGACTGCATGTATCCGGAGCTGCTGGCACTGCCTCCTCACTCTGTGGGGTGGAAATATCCCCAGCCTCTGCCAGCCCTCCTTGGCCTACAGACCATGCAGAGCTGTCACGAGGATAAAGTAAAGGAAAGGCCAGATTGAGTGACTTGTTTATTGCAAGTATCAAGAGCTGCAGAGCCAGCTGGGGTGGTGAGTATCTTGTCCTCTCCTGCGTGAGCCAGCTGAATACCAGGTTGTGCATTTCTGCTGCAATACCCTTTTTTTTGTTCCATTAAAAACCCACTTTTGAAGCAAATCCTCACTGTGGATCTGCTCAGATAAATGAAATATAGATTGACTCTGGATGTAACAGATCCAAGTCCCAGACCTGCACCAAATGGGTGAGGAACTTGAAGCTGCAAGTCTCCCACTCCAGCTGAGCACTCGCACTTTGAGAGACTGCCTAGGCCAGCCAGGTCTCACAGGACGCTTCAATGTTGCAGGCAGGACCCTTCAAACACCACAACTCACTGCCTATGAAGTTACTAGCCCAATGCAATGGGAGCTAGGCTGGCTCCCTCCAGACATGGGACCCCATTTCTCTTCTGCCAGGCTGGGCACAGAGCTACCCTTGCCTCTGCTCCCACAAGTGTCTCCATGAAAACCTGTATTACCTGCTAACCTTGAGGCATTCACAGTGGAGAGCCATGAGTCTTTGCCTGAGATCAAAGCCTTGAGCTAAAACAACTTTGCTCTCCTCAAATATTTCAAATAGCTATAAATCCACTTAGATTTGCATTTGAACAATGTAGCCTGGGCCCATCTTTAGTCAGCCCTGCTGTGGTATGACTCAGAGTGAAACAAGGCAGAGTACTGATGCAGATATACTCATCCTCACAATTATTTCATAAAAGAACAGTTCACATCTTGTCCCCTAAGCCTTGGAACAAAAATGAACATGTTTTTCAGCCTCTAGTTCAGTATCAGCTCTTTGCAGAGCAGCCAGGTATGAGCCTACACATCTGGCTGTGTGGCAAGAGCAGTCCTTCTAGTTCCTCTTCTTTCAAGATGGGATGCTGCCGAGGAATGAGCTTTCACCACATGAGGAATTTCCTTCATGTGCCTCCAAGCCCTATCCTCCCAGCCGGACACAGCCTCAGCACATGCTGCAGCCCAGCATGCTTGGTCCTTTGCAGAGCAGCAGTATTAGCCATTCCAGCGATGTTATGGGGCCTTTGCTTAGATCCCTGCTGCAAGCAGGACTGAGGTCATGGCAAGTCATTTCATTTCCCCAAGCTGTCGGCATTTCCAAAATGTCATAGACATTTTTGACTTGATGCATAACGCTGAATTAACTGAAGACCTTTTCTTCCCTGCTTCTAAGCAATATTTTGGAAGAGGGCATGGCTTTTCAGATGAATTGGTTATCTCTTGTCAGTACTTTTCCACTGGCTTCCTTCGTTACCTTACTGGTGGTCTGTTTTGAGACCTCACAGGCATTATCAGCTTCAGGGGAGCTGAGTCTTTTGAAGGTTCACCAGAGAGAGGCTGTAGCAAGGTGCACTGAGGGCATCTTCTGTGATGTCTCTGGATAGGGCCCAGAATCTGACTCAGCCCTTCATTTCTGCTCCTGCCAAGCACTTAAATATTGCAGTTCCTCTTCTTGCCAAAGGGGAAGAAAAACATTCATTAGCTCACTTGAGTCTTGAGGAGGCCCCCTGCCCTTGATGCTGCATCTGCCTGGGAGCTCACATCCGACACCCCCTAATGCCACTTGCCAGCTCTGCCTCTCCTCCAAAGACCACTTTGAAGATAGAGCCTTTTTTCTACATAAGCAAACCCCTAATCTAAAACACCTTTTCCCCTACCATACAAACTTGCTGGAAAAGACATCTTTCTCCATGCTAATACCACTTCTTAGAAGTAAATTACCAGTAGAGTTAAGCCCCTTTGTAGGGCCTGAACCCCTGGCCCAGGTGGGGAAGAGCCAGGGACTTCCAAATTCCCACTCTGAGGCTCCACTGAAGCACAAAGGTTCTCACCACTCCATAGCTTATGGCTCTACTTTTCTTGGGTGATGTGAGAGTACAAAAACAAGGATATTACGAGCTGTCCCAGCAGAAATACATTTATTTGCTGAAGAGACATACCAGGGAGTGATAGGTGCTTGCTGACAACCACTCTGACACTGTTTCCCACAGTATTGCTCTGAGCTGCTGTCGGAGGCAGGGTAAGCAGGAGAATTTTTGATCTAACCCAAATAATCTTTTTACTTTCTGATGTTAAAGGGGTATCTTTCCACAAACTGGGACAACCAAAATCAGCAGGCGTTGCCACTCTTCAGGCACCAATCTTTTTTAAATCCCTCCATTGCACTATTTTTCACCAGGTAAAGGAGATTTCATTGTAACTGTTTTTGTTGTAGTTGGTGGTTGCCTTTTAAACTATGCATGAACTGTGTTTAAAAAACAACACAGAAAATAATATCAAATTTTTGAAGTAATGCTGCCATTTCAGGTAGCAAAAATCCTTGGCTTAGAAACCAATGTCATTTCTGCATCTTTGCTATGTAGCTGTAACCTTTGTTCAGTTATGCCTTACATCAGGGAGCTTTATCCCTGGCACCAGCCAACCCACCTGAGAAATGGTAGTTTTCTCTCTTTGGAAGAACTCATCTTTTAATCTTCTGTTTCCTTTAGGAATTATCTTTGATTCCCATTATCTTTCTTCTCTTGCCCTTCGCTGCAGGTCACTTTCAATCAGCTTATACTACAACTCTTTTTCTGTTACTTAATCTTCTGTATATTCTCACTCCCCTCTGCTTTCTGCTCTTCTGTCTCCAACTGCTGAACACCCCCTGTGGGCACAGGGGCAGGTCAAACATCTCACTTGGGCTAGAGACCTTGGTGGCCAGTGTACCCATGACCACAGCAGAGGAGCCAGTCGTGAGCTCTATGCACAAGGCATGGAGAATTGCACATCGTGGTGCAGAGAATCTGGGTGTGGCGTAGGGTCGGTCTCATGGCCTGTCTGGAGACACCCCACCAGATCTGATGGAGGCTTTTACTTGTTCTGCTGATACCACTTCTTTTTTCCCTTTGTTCACTTCTTCCCAGGCCCTCCATCAGGTGGAAATTCACAGCAGGTGGGAGAAAAAGGTGAGTTCCGTGGAGAGATTTGGTGTGGCAACTTACCCCAGAGTCACCGGTGGACTTGCATAGGAAAGAGACACTAAGAGCACTTGGATCCCAGTGAAAGCATAATGTACAGCTTGTGTCTTGTTAGATATCAGTTAATTCAGACATGAAACTGAAAGGAATAAGGAAACAGACTTTGCTTTTTTAATGCTTTTGGAACAATCTGCTAAACCTTGCTAAACTAGAGATATGCTGAAAGAAGCAGCAGCAGAAAGGACAGGAAGGTTTGATGTCCCATCCTATTGGAATACTCAGTGCAGTTCAGGCATGCTAATCTAGCACAGGTCAAATAGAGAACAATCGGTCCTGATTTATATTGCCCTATAAACAAAACTAATTTCAATGGCCTATACCAAAATTTTCCAGACCATGTATTTGGCTCTCTTGTGACAACAACAGTGTCTGAAAGGCAGTACATTACTTAGCTACTTGAGGGAATAGCCGAAACAGGTCTAATTAAACCTACAGTCCCTCTGTGAGAAGAACACATGTCTGAGGATACAATCACCCCATGCAGTGAGGTACTCCTCTCCCTGCATTAGCATCTGGGACTTCTGCCTGAGAAGGTGACAGCAGAGCTCCAGTGGGGCAGCAGGCTGAGAGGCTGGGACATTTTCTGCCGAGAGCTTCATTCTGCCTCTTGGGTCTTCCTGTGACAGGTTTGCTCAAGACAGGCACTGTGTTTTCCATGGGAAATGGCTGTGTCGTGTGGACAGTGGGCCAGGCAGGCACATGTTGCATGCACTTAAGTTGTCACAGTGAGATGGGGCCTTATGAGTGCTCAGGACATTGTCAGCTGTCACAAGGGAGTGATGAAGGGAGTGATGAACTCCTCACGCATCTGAAACCAGAAGATCCAGAGAGAAAGATAAGACCATGCTGCACAGTCTGCTGGCATGTATGTCTCCAGCCAGCAAAAAGAGCCCACAAAAGCAGCTGGTTGGGGCAATCTATCCTCCAGACTCTCCTTTTGGGGCAGAGATCCAAAGTCAGCAAGTGCTGAGCACCCTTTTGCAGCTGGAAGTCTTGCTTGCTTCTAGGCTGCCTCAGCAAACACTCCTGTGCCCTGTGCCAGCTCTGGACTCATCCTGCCTGGGCAAGCAGCATTGGGAGCCTCTGGGTTATTTTAAGCAGGTTATGTCAGTCCTGCCCTCCCTCTTTCTCCCCACTCTCCCTGAAGCACTGATCACTGTGGCAGGATGGATTTGCCAGACTAAAAGGGCCAATGGTTTAATTGATATGATATGGCAGCTCATATGTAATCTCATTATTCTGTCTAGTAGGACACATTATTCTCTATTTATCACACTTCTGTCATTGCAGGTCTGTTGTTCCCATGCTTTGAGGACAACAGAACATGCCTTTCTGCCTGAGAAATCTCAGTGGGGGCAGGAGCACAAGAGGGACTTCTGCAGTGGCAAAGCTCCTGGATGTGGGCTGTAGGCACATCTGCCTCTAATCTTCATACTACAGGGCTAGGAAATACAAAAGGGCTGGCAGAGGAAGAATCAGGGTGTCTTCAGTGAGCAGCAAATTTGCTAGAAAATGAAGTCTTTGCAAGCATGCATGCGTGTGTGGGGAGGTGTTACCGCCTTAGTGGGAAATCAGTTTGCATCTGACAAACGCAGATTGCCCCCTACACCTCTAGCAAGGAGAGCAATCTCCACCAGCAGAACAAATATGTTCTTGTGTTTTCTGTGCTAAACTGCTGATCTCTTTTTTTTTTTTCCCTTTTCTCCTCTCCTTTAAATCAACCCACAGCTGAAAGAAGAAAGAAAGGAAATAAATAATCTAAACGTACAAAAAACCCCGAAGAGTTTCAGGTCAAAAAATTGATTGAAATGTTCTGACACAAAATGGTTCCCTTTCTTACACATCCTCTCCCCCTTGACTTTGTCACTGACCCTTAAAATAAACAAAAAAATTATTGAGCCAATTCTAGGTGTGTTTGTGCTCATGCTGCTTTAATAGCCTATAGTGGTGCTGCGTCTGACTGTTACTCTGACAGTTTAGTGTGGCAAATGAAAACATGGCTCGTTAGAGGGATGTGCCTACAAGGACTTCATAAAGGAACATAGTGCATGGATGTAGTGCATGGTGCACGGTGGTCAGGAGGTGAGGGGGTGTGGGAGGAAAGAGCCAGGCAGCTAACAAAGTGTCATAGGCATAGCCGCCACTTGCATGGCACTTTTTATGCTTAGAACTGAAAATGCCTTGCAGAGGATGGGAAGCATAATTAGCACTGTATGCCGTAGGATAGATGTTAAAGCAATCTGTCTAGCAGACAGATACTACAGTACTGAATGATATAGACATTAAACCAATGACCCAGAATATAGCCAGCTAAAATCTTAATCCCCTTTAAATAGATTCACAGACATCCTTTCATTGCAAACATTTGATCTGAGCAGACACTGTATGCTGTTGTGTTGTATTTATAGAGCACCATGACAAAAGTTTGAGATGTTTGTGCTTAAATAATGCTATTTTCCCCTGTTAATTTGTCAGCACAGTGCTGTCTTTGCACAACATGCTTTTGAGATGGAAAGAAAAAGAACATCAGCTATGCAACCACAGGTAGATAACAAACGAGAGGCTCTGTGCAGGCAAAGACTGCCCATATGAGACAGAACAGGGGAGAAGAGGGATCTGAGCTTGGAACCAGGGTAGGCTTGACGGGGAAGACACTTTATCCAAATAACCCTCAGGCTGGAGACTGGCAAATGTTTGTGGTAAATGTGTTATTTGACCAAAACAAAATCCCTCAAAACCATGAGTGGAACAGTTAGAAATATCTCTGAATTCAGTTTGTGTTCATTAGCTTGGAACAAAATAAGGAAGAGCTTGAGATGCAAACTGGCTTGCTTTGGCACTTCTGGAAGGAACGGCTTCAATTTTGAAGCTAGGTTCAAGGGTGGATTTGCAAAACTTGCAAGGCTGTGTGGTTCCAGCAGACCCAGGAACAGTAAAAGGGATCATGTATCAAATGCATGTTCCATCAGGAGGCAGGCGGAAGTTGTACTTAAGCTTTCCAACCCCTATTTTCATGAAATGCCCTAGGAGATGAGCCATACAGAGGTCTAACAAGAAGGCCCTTTTGGCATGGCCTTGTAAAAATATTTGACTTGTGTATGTGGGTAAGCACTAATTGTAGTGAAGACTAATGTCCAGCTGTTCCCACTGCTTGAGACATTGGGCTACCAAATCACTCAAGCTTTTCTTTTTTTCTAATTTGTATGTAATAGTTTTGAAGAGAATAGCTGTTTCTAATTGAGGAACATGCTCTGTGCCCGTGCCCAGAGCTTAGAGAGCTTGGATGAGATACTGGAAATTCATGTCCAAGACTGCAGACTGAGAATGTAGTTCAAATAATCTTTCTGCTTAATTCTACCCTACTGCTCTACTCACTCACTCTACTCATGAGTCATGTCCCCTGGAAAGGCAGTGATTTGTTTTCCAGTTTCCTTCATTGTAGAAAATACTCAAGGATTTCCTAAATGAAATCTATAATTTGAACCAAACAGGTTTTTTTCTCTTCAGTTCAGTGCCTATTAAAAAGCAAATAACTTGGTTTCATTTCACTAAGAGATAAAAAAAAAAAAGAATTGGTGGTGAAGAAAAGAAGCATCAGTCATCCACACATTTCTCCCTGGGAGAAATGTCCAATTACTAAGCAAAGCACTTTCCCTGCAGAGAGGTAATTCTCCCTCTTGCCCGGAGAAACTTCTCTGTCTTTCTCCTCACTCAGGCTGGCCTCTTTACAGAGTTGCCAGGGGTCTCAGGGGTACCCGGCACCCACAACCCTGGGGGAGAGGCAAACTTCTGGAAATTCTGCAGGAAGTACCAGGGGAAAAAATGCCCAGTGGAGTGAAAATGCCTAGTGGGTGCCCAGGCACTAATGCAGGGCAGCAACACAGAAAGTTATCTCTCATTCCTGCAGACAACTCCAATATCTGGTGGTAAGAGACATTAAACAAGTGATATTAGGGGGCCCTGTTGGTGCGAGATCTGAAGCCACAACAGCTCTGCTTGCAGTCTGACACTGCAAAGCAAGCAACCTGGTTTATACTGTCTGTCTGGTACTGAAATGCTGTTCTAATGGAGCAAGACTGTTTGCCCACTGTCCCCTGGAGTCTATGGTAAAGGTTGCTCACAGCAAATGAAATGAAACAAGAAATAAACGCATTGAAATGAATCAGTAATTTTCTTTGCAGGAGAGTAATGCTCAACACAGGTAAACACGCTTGAGTTTAATTTTCACCTTAGCACTCCTTCATATTTGGTTCCTTATCTATGATAATGTTTTGAAAATTTCTCAAGATCACCTCACCTCTCCACTATGTTAGCAGAAGTCAGAATATGAAACTAGAGAGGGGCTTTTTGGCAACGGTCTTCATTCTGCTGATAGGAGAAGACCAGCACTGTATTTCCATTCATGGTGTTTGAAAGCTGTTGAGATTCTTTTTTCTAATTATTCCTGCCAGAAGACAGATGCAGAGTCTCAGTCTACTGATGAATAGAAATCTTCTGACTTTCCTCATCAATTTATTCATAGGTAGTTTATACACGTTTTTTCTTGTGCCAGTATTGTTCAGCTCCCAGCTCTTTTCTCTTCTGTTTACAGGCTTATGGAAAGCAATCATATCACTCTCAGGCTTAATTTAACAAAGTAAACAAGAAAATTTCTTCTAGTTATCTTTCTGTAAGGTGAGACATTTATTTCTCTGTTCATCCTAGTAATCCTCTTCTGCACATGCTTCTGCTTGAACCTGTGGTCTCTCGAACCTGACTTCCAAAATACTGCAGTTATTTCATGTAAAGTGGTATTGGCATTTCATAGTCTGGCATTTGTATTTTTCTAATTCTATTGGAAATATCTTACTTGGAAACACATAAGATAAAATTTAACTTTTTTAGTTTTTCATTATGCAGGTTTCTTCTCTTATCATTCTCAAGTAATGAACTTCTGAGTCAGGATGAAAATTCATGTTATTAATCTACAGCACCTTGTACAAATGAATTTCAGATCATTTTGCTATTATTATTCTGAAAGACATTTGCAATTATCTGAGTGATATCTAAATCCTGCACTATACTTGCAGTGCCCTTAGTTTTGGGTCGCCTGCAGATTTCATCAGTACTTGCTCTGTGCAAATGATTAAAGGTTTTCAAGTCCTGGCTTAAGGAAAAAACACACTTTCACATTTAAGTCACTGGGTTGTCCAGGCCACTTGGCTTTGCTAACTCATTCTTACACATCTCTCAAAGTTTGCACTCAGCAAAAAAACCACCAATGTCTTTACATTTCTCTTCCATTTAGTGAGTATGTTGTGACTAGCTCACTAAATCCACAATTATTTTCTAAGAGAGGCCTGTCTGTAATATCTTTACCAGTTATCAAAACTACATATAAAATGTCATAATTATCTCCTGATTACATTCTTAGTGATGAAAGTTTTTGGCTGTCATTCTAAGAATAACTGGACATTGAATGATTAGGTCTGCAGTCTGTAGATGGAAAGATAACATTTCTATAATAATGCTATGTGTGGTTAATAGCTCTCACTTTCACAGCACAGAGATGTCTATTCATATTCTAGCCTGGAGCTCAGAGATCTGATGTGGACATGAAAGACTAACCTGCAAAGCCTCTACTGCTGCTCTTTCCTCAAATGACTTTACCAAAGCAAGTTCATTTTATCCATGATTTATTTCTCATGTTTCTCCAGCTTACGATGCCATCAACACTCATTACTTGTTAGCTTACCATATACATATTTACCTCTGTTTTCTGGACAATACATTCTTGCATTCAAGTTACAATTGCTGTTTTTTCATATTAATATATCTGGGAAAAAAATAAAGACTCTCAATGCCTGGAAGAAATAAGAGCAGCAGTAATGCAAAAGTAACCTATATAGCAAATTCTGAATTATATTCTGTTGTTTACAAATTTGCAAGGTGGAACATTCAGAACAGGCTGTGGTAATTTCAATTATGTCTGTGAAAATCTCAGGTCTTTAGCAAGGGAGGATGCTTTTACTGTGTGACTGCCCTTGGCATTCCCTGCATTTGAGTCCAGGACAAAAGAAAAACACAATACTGAATGGAAAAAGATCTGGCAATACCAGGGTCCAAAGATTTGAGACTGAAAGTGCCTATTGATGCATTGATTAGTGGAGCACTTAAGCTCAGGATTCCAATTGGTTTTGAATAAAATACTGGCCTGCCTCGCGTTAGGCAGGTGCTCTGTTATCTTACAAAACCAGAGCCCTCATGGGAATAAACTAATAAGAATAAATATGTATAGCTCAGCTATGTGTTTTCTAAATTAAGTATAAATAGAAGAATAATTAGAAAAAGTACTTCTAGCTCTGCTGCATGTTCTCTAAACAAAGTATAAAACAGTCTACAGATCTTTTACGGGCAATGAATTCTGATCTAGAAGCATTTATTGTGATGCTTGAGGCCTCATTTAGGAGTACAGGAGGTAAAGGAAAAAAGGAAAATATAAACTGAGGATCAAATATTTGCTGACTTTCTATTTTTGTAAGCCAAGAGCAAGCAGAGACTTTGGACTCACTGTGTGTGTGACCCAGGCAGAGTACTTTCAGGAGGTCTAATCTTTCAAAGGGCAGTTTGGGGGGAAATTCTGTAGGTCGTGCTTTCTTTGAGGTACTTCCAGTTAGCACTCTCGGCAGCTTAGCCATTTTGCAAAAGTCACATTATAGCCCCATGGTGTCTTTTGCAGTGAAGATATACGTCTGCATTTTACTTCCAGGATCTTTGAAAAGTTGTTTGTTTGTGTGTTTGTTTGGTTTGTTTGGGTCGTGGTTTTTTTTCAGAAAAAAGAAAAATCCCAAGAGAAGAATATACTCTTGCTTTTCTGGATGATACTTTTTGCTCACACCAGTGAGCCAGTAGAGATCAAATGACATCTGCCTTGTCATGAGTTACTAGACACTTAGAAGTTTATCTGTAAATAGCGGGTTGTATCCTGTATTTCAAATGCAGGCTGAGGACTGAGTGAAATCTGCCTTCAAAAGCACGGCAGGATTTGACCAGCAAGGAACAGCTGCAATAATGAAGAAAGAACTTGTTAAATGTTTAACCAAATTAACCAACTGTACAACAAGGTGCTTACAAGCTCCATCAGCATGTCTCTGCGAGAAAGCAGGATACAGAAGTTGCAGGTGTGTGTCTGGGTGACTGAGCTATCCTTGCAACATCTGGAAAAGAAAAAGCCAACTGACTAGGGAACCCAGTGGTGTCAGGGATTGTCACTATTTGCAAGGACACATTTCTCAGTTTTTAAACACTGCAGCAAATCAGCTTGCTCTTCAAAGAACAGCAAGTATGCTGGTGTTGGTTTGCAAATCCCCTGCCACCCCTGTTCCAGCATATGTTATCTCACTGGGATTACCAAGAAACTTGAAAAGATGTGCTTCTGTCATCCTAAAACTGACAAGTGGGCTGAAGGAAAACATTTGCTCGGAGTATGGGTTTAATGAGGTCTGATGTTATCTTGGAGACCAAATGCCAGAGCAAGCTTCCTAAATGAGCGTGTGAGCTGCTTTAGTGGCTGCTGCTTTTCCCTGATGGTAAGCAGGTCCAGACAAACTAGGGAGGGCACAGAGAGCACAGAGCTCTGTGGGCCTCACAGGAGGGCTGGTGAGCAGAGTCCATGGGGCAAAGCAGTTTGGGGGGCTCCCTCAGGGTTCAGGTAACAACAGAACAGCACCCATATCCTACTCCTCTGTAAAACACACTGTCTCTTGTTTGGATTGTGGACTAAGATGCCTTTTGCTCACTGAAAGCATAGCCATAACAGTTCAACAGAAGTGAGCTTTTCATCATCTCTCTGTTCCTACTCAACATCTTCCACTATAATACCACCCTTCCATGGCCAACTAACCCCATACATTAAACAGTGGATGTGGCGATGTGCTCCTGTGCAGCTGAGCTGACAGGGGAAGGCGTCTTGCCCTGATGGTCTCATTCTGGGAGCAGGATAAGAAGTGAGAGAAACATGTCACTGTCAATTAGCTAATGTTTGTAGAACGGATGGTTGAGCCACATGGAGTTTTGTTAACCTCATGGCCTCTTTGTAAAACCTGCCTGAGTTCATGAACCTATTCCCATCTTGTAATTTAAAGCCACACATTCTCCTTTGGGGTGGGGTTAATCAAAACATTCCTTTAGTTAAGAATAGTATAGGGGTAGAACATTTAGGCAGGCAGATGCTTTTGGCAGTACAAGGACTGTACACACATTTCCATTTGTTTTTCACTTCTTTGTTTGTTTCCCTTTCACAGATACTTGGAAATTTTTTTCCGCTAGCTGCATTTTCTCATTTGATTCCTTTGCAGTAGTTTGCTTTTCTGGCAGTCTCCCGAAGGTAACGAGACCCTTATGACTTTCCAAATCCAACCAGCAGAACATATTCTAGTAGATTTTGAAAACAGGCTAAATGGATTCCCTGTTCTTTTGAAAACAGCTCTCTATCAGTACAAAATATCAAATGTCGCCAGTTATCTCCTGCCTCCAGCAGAAGAGAGAGATGTGAGGATTCCCTTTTTCTGGACACTGTGATCGTGGGTCACTGTCTCTCTGCTACGACTGCTGGTGCACAGGGCCTGTGTCCTGTGAGCACTATTTTGTACCACATCCCCCTTACCTACTCAAGACTTGAATTCTCTGTTTTGCTAGGTTATGGAAAGTACCGCAAAATGGACCTAAACTCACTACTTTCAAAGGCAAGACTGAGTTTGGTCCAAGTCCAAGTCACTTCCCTCACATTAATAACGTCAAGACAGTATTTCAGTGTGTATCAGTTAAAAATCATATCATCATCTAAACATCTCACTGCAAATTCAGCACTCATAGGCAGGCTAATAGCTCCAGGATTGGCATCAATCCAGAATTAAAATTTGGTTTCCTAAATACAGTACATTTTTTAAGTGTAGTTAAGGGATACTTTTTTTTTAGGGGGAGGTTGTTGGTATTTATGGTGCCTTATACTGTATCTTCAGAAATTCAACTTATGTAACATGTTCATGTTTTATTGGAAAACATTCTGAAGTTTTGAATATGATTAAAGGTATTATTTGAAATTGTAATGTTTAAATGTTTTAGCATAAATGTAGGAACTTGGATCCATGTTGATCTATGTTGTAAGTCATGCTAGAGCAATGAACAGAGCAATTTTCTAATGCAGGAAGAGTATAGAAGGAATAATTTTAAAAAATTGGGTATAAAAGAAGTTATTCTAAAAATAATCTATTTCAGCATTTCATTTTTTTAGAAGATTCGCTCCTCACTCATCTAGTCTTATCAGACAAGGTAAATTTACATATATGAACACAATCTGGTAAGATTTTTTTATTTATTGTTGTACTAGCTGGTTTATGTGCCAATGCTGATTTGCTGATTTGATTTGCTGATTTAAAAAAAAAACAAAACAAAAAGGATGTTTTTTAACATAATACATTTAATTACATGAAAAAACACTCTTTTTACTGGTTTGCCCCACTGAATTTGGAAGCCTGGTGACCAGCCTGCAAAAAGAGATATGCTTTTTTTTTCCCAATGTCTACAGCATAATCCTTTCCCCCTTTTCCACTCAGATTTCCCTTTACATTCATATGATTTAATTTTTTTTTAACATAAAGGCTGCTTTCTGTAGCAAAATGATGGCTTGTATTGGTGTCCAAAGTAGTTTCCTCTTCCAAATCCCTTTGCAGTGGCTGTGTCATCAACATAACCATGGGCAGGACTGGCCCGGGGTTATTAGCCTCTTTCAACAGGGTCAGTGTTTGCTTTTTTTGATACTTATGGCATGTGACAGGGATGTGAGCAAAACAAAGTCAGTGGCCAAGCTTCTCTTGAACAGAGTACGGCATACAAACCTTGCCACCGGCATTTGGCATTATTTTTGGCAGGGGGCAGGTATCAAATGCTTTGAATGGGTTTTTGGGCAACTTAGAACATCTCTACAGAAGAAAATGCCTCTTTGGGAGGTTTTAAAAATCGTGGTGAAGCTTACTTTTTTCTGCCAAACTCCAGCAGGCTTTTCATGGATTTGCTGAGTGATTCATATGAAGTCACCTTCAGGTGACTGAATCACAGAGCTGCCCCGGTTGTGCTTGTTCTGGGGTAAAAAAACCACTGCATTCTCATCTTCTTTCCTGAGGGTTTCCTGTAGATATCACCACTGAACATAAAGTCGTTGCCCAGCAGGTACTTTCACATAGAAATAAAACCCGAGGATCCAGTTTCCGGCCTCTTGCTCCAAAGAGAGCTGCAGGTGTTATGCAGGAGCATATCCGGGAGCATTGGGTCCTCCTGAGGGGAAGGCAGACAAAAGCTTGGCCTCCATGGACCGTGAACCTAGAGGCACTGGTCATGCACATTGTGTGTTTGTTTATGGAGCAACCTCTTGCCCTCCTTCTCCCAGTTTTCTTTCATAAATGACAGTACAGGCCTTATATTTACTCAAACTGCACTACACTCTGCAGTCTGGAGTTCCACTCATGAGTTCCCATAGTTATAGGTGCACACAGGCTTTATGCATGGAAATATGGTACACTGGGACTTTAGAGAGCTATCCTGATGGTGTCAGCAAGTCACGAAGTCCAATTACTGGTGCTTTTACCATTGTGGCACTGAGACTCCGCGTAAAGTTATTAGTAGCTACTTCAGGATTTATAAAAGCCCTTAAAAGTAAAAGCCGGGGCCTAAATGTATCAGCTATAGTACTTCGGTTTGCAATTCTACTTGGTGATTATATAACAAAAGAAAGACAATTTCCAGAAGTATAATACAACTAGTGGTGATACGTAACAGAACGGTGTACTACGCTTCTTCTATAATTCCTCAGATGTTGGCTTGCCACACAGAGGGAGAGGAATGAAAGATAATTAATAAAATATAGTGTGGAGTGGTCTAATCAGTAAGTTGGATGTCTCAGCCTAAGCTAAGTGCTAAATAGTGTTGAAGTCTGTAATTTCATTGGATGCATGACCAGCTTTTAGAGACATGAGCATCAACTAGATTGTAAAAGGATATAACACTTTATAGATCCACTTTGCTTTATAGAGTGAAAAGGCATCTTTCATCTATCCCTCTCAAGTCATTCCTTGTGACGACAGACCAGTAACAACTGTGGTTTTATTCTTCTCCTATAATTCATTGGATTTAAAATCATTTACAGGTGTTCTGATTACCAGGGACACACAAAAAACCATGCAGCTCCATCCTGCATAGAGCCTATTTATCCCTGACTGCATATTCCTGGCTTCTAACACTGCTAATGATACATTGAATGGAAATTTTGCCCTGGTGGCTCCCCTATCTTTCTGCATTAAACTCTACCTGGAAGGCTTCTGTAATACCTAGGTATTTTTGCTAAACAAAATATAACAAAGGCATACACTCTTCAGTGGGACTCATGTAAGTGTTTGATGCAGTTTTAAGCTCTTGAAGACTGAGACATAAAGACGAAGTGCAGCAAATTACCAAGCGGCAGATTCAGCTGAACTATGGTAATTGGGGAGAGACATTACAGTTAAATTGCTCTGACATGCATTCGGAGCAGGCAAAGAACTTACAGGCCAGTGTATAGAAATTTTTGGAACTGCCACAGCTTCATTGTGAGTCTGTGCTCCAAGTGAAAACCCTTTCAAATGCCCATCCTGGGAGTCACACGCATTGCTTATGCAGAGCATGTGACATAAGGCATGATTTTTTGATTTTGTACCTGGGACAGGACAAGAAAGACCTCTGTCATGCTTGACAAACACTCAAATGCCTTGATTTTTTCTTACACCTGACAATGCCTATTAAATTTTAATTCAAGTTAGCATGAACAGATCCATCTAATGGCTGTGGCTGTGCAACACTCAGAAGGGTGTTCCACTTTGTGTTCCACTTCATTCCCTCTTGACTGGTCTCTTTAGGAAGGACCTTTCTCCATGCAGGAACAGATCTGGAGGTCTGACCATGAACCCACTCTCCTTGCATTTTAGTCCTTGATGGAAAAAGGCTAAAGGAAAATTGGGTCTTCATCTCTGTACTGCACATTAAACATCTCAAAGAGATGACTGACATGATTTCAAGCATCATGAAAGGTGAATTCAGCAGTCTTTCATTTACTGAGAATACAGCTCCAACATCAGAAGTGCATGAGAAGGACTCTGGCACCGTACCAGCATCCATTCACTGTGATCCAGTGAAGTCTATTTGGTCTTCGTATTCATTCAGTGTTGGACTTCCTGCTGAATTTATTGACAAAGGGTGGGAATTACATTACATTTTAAGAACAAGGTTATCTGTTTCTCAGCAGCAGGACAAGATCCTACAACCTCACAGGTCAATGAGAAGCCCTCAAATGTTAGTGATTTCTGCTCATGCTCTCTATGGATTAAATTAAAGACAGTTGTCTAAAAGAAAAGTAGCAAAACTGAGTCCGAACTCAAACTGTGTGACTGAAGGTCATAATGGGCTGTCTTTGCAGTAGTAGTATTCTGGAGCTCCTCTCACCAGTCAGTTGGGTTTCCTTGGTGTTAGGTGATGAGGCTAACTTGGAAGCTGCTGGGTCAACATTAACTGTAAGTTACACAGCAACAAAGACAATTGCCAAGGACTCCAAAACAATTAAGGAGAGTTAGGCAATAGGATTTAAAGGTTTTTTATAGAGCAAACAGTCAAATGCTTAGCTGCCTTACCTCCTGCTGAGAAAGTTCTCTGATTTGAGTGAAGTGCCATTTACAGCATTTCAGCTAGACTGAAAAACAGCTGTACCTGCTAAAAGAATTAGGAGAAAAACAACAATGTGTTGCAGGTGATGTGATAGTTTCCAGGATGATGTGATAGTTGGTGTTGAGCTACTTTAGCCTGTTTCCCTTCATGGTAGAACTCAATTACCTTTTGTGGAGTAATTTTGGATTAATATAGACTAAGCGTGAGAGAAAAGCACTAGTCCTGCTCTTCTAAGGAAAGTGTTGAGGAGGGCAATTCTTTTCAACACAGTGAACACATTGACCTCATGAAAGTGATTTCTGCACAATTCTCTGGATAGAAAGAGCACGAAGGAATGAGTGGGTGAATGGCTGGAGCTGACCCTTGCCTCTTCTTCCTGATGAAACATTGTCCTTGTGTAACTCATTAAATCTTTTAATTACTCTTAACTACTTTTCCCCCAATTTTTCTATGGATCATTTAGAGTAGCTCTGCTGTTAGGATTAGACCTTTGTCTTCCCCCAAGAAGTGTCTTGCCACGGAGGGACAGAAAGCTTTGGCACGGCTCAGCTAAGCCTTGCTCCCCTTCCTGTTTCAGTGTTGCTTTAGAAGCATGAAACAGGATGGCAGGGTGGGAGGCAAAATTTAAGTGTGTTGTGACAAAGAATTATGTATAGTTTTCACTGTACCGTAAAATGAGGAGACAAAAGAGAAGATAATATGGGGGAAGGCTGTTATTAAAGCCAACCACCTGCTTAATCAAAGCATGCTTCAAAAAAACAAGGCAACAGCTCAAGCCAAAGAACTCAGCACAAATAAGCCAGCCAAGACAAAGTGGTCAGTTTTTTCGCATGTGTAGGATGTATTGGCAGCCTCTGCTTGGCTTAGGCAGGATGACAGAATGGATTCAAACGGGAGAACATCAGCAACAGCTGTTCTGGCTGCTGCTTCAATATTGCCTGGCTGCCATCAATTTGCCATTAATTCCTTTCAGATGTACTAGGTTTGCCTCACTGCTTTTCAAAAGCTGCATGCTGCATGGCACCAGGCTATCACTCATCCCATCAGATGTTTGATAATTACACTGAGCTAGAGATTGGCAGTGACAGGCATTAATGGGGGCATTACCAGCATTATTAATGAATGTTCTCTTTTCTGCTTCCCCTGCCTGCTTGGCTTGCAGATCTGTTCAACTGCTTGCAGTGAAATCACCTGATGCAAAATGATACAAGAAAGACAAAACACAATTACAGCATGTCCTAAGTGTAAATCGTCTTGTATAACACCAAGCTGTATTGCCATGCATTACATTCTCTATATATACATCAAGAAAAGACAATATTTGGTAACTTGCATATGGAAACAAACATACTGTATGTATATTATTCTCCTCTTTCAGGTGCAGTACTTGGCAATTGCACATAACCACGTTGTGTTGTGAAATGGTGGTTCCCAGGATAGCAATATGCTGAGTCTGGGGACACCTCTGCATCCATTCCTATTCTCACTCACAGTCAGGAGTCTGTTTAAGCTCACTAGGGCAAGTCCATCCCAAGAGAGTTTCCAATCAGACTGCAAAGTCACATCAGGGGTGGATGTGCCATGTTTTCCTTGCTGGTATGCTGCCACATAGTTCGGTGAGCAACTGGATTTCTTCACATCTTCACAGCACTGCAGAGCTTCCTGACTTAGAAAACTTTTTGTGAGGACATATAACATCTTTCAAGTAAAAGGATGATGTTTTGATTTGATTTGTTTTATTAAACATGGATCTTTATGTTCATGTAATGAATCAGAGCTAATCCTGGAAAAGATTACACTATATTTAGGAATTGCTTGTGCAGGCAGTGTTGCTAATGCTGCCGCACTGGGTACATGTTGGTTTTTAGCACAAGTACCAGTTCCTCTCTGTGGTGGATGAACAGCTTTTGCATTCTCACAGTAACAACAGAATATGTTTTGTTTTGCAGCTGCCCTGAATAAGCATACATGCTGCCAACAGCACTGATTCCCAGGAACAAAGTCTGTCTGGCTTTGTTTCCAAATATTGACCTCCTGCAGTAAGTACCAACATGTTCCACCTATTTTAACATCGATAAGGCCTCTGCAGAGGGACCTGGGAAAGAAGGTTTGGGAAGGAGGAGGACTTGCAAAAAGAAGAGTAGCTATCCTCCTGGAATTTTTCTTGTCTATGAACAAAGGGACAGAGCACTCTGAATTGTGTAAACCCAACCTTTCACATCTCAAGGAAATGCCTCACCTTGGCAACTTTCCCTTTCTCTTCCATAGTTATTTCCTTGTCTCACCACTTACTGTGTGAGATACGGGTACCAAGACAAAGCCTTGCAAACATGTCATCTGCTGTAGGGAGTAAAAAAGCTTTGCCCAACTTCTGTGAATGGATTTCAAAGTTTAAAAGCCCAGTTTTATGCAAGCAGAGTCTCTGCCTAGGCAAATGTCATAATCAGCATATTTGTTGTATATTCCCAGAGGAATGGGGAACAGACACCCCTCCTTACACCTGCTCAGAGTGCACACAACTTATGTCAGGGGCATAAATTAGGGATAGCAGATACTCACCTGGATGAGGGGATAAGGATATGCCTCAGCAATGACCCAGTGCAGGATTTTGGTGAGATGCTGCTCTGCACCTGTCTCTACTACTCTTCTGCTTTGGCTTTCAGGGAACAAAAACCTAATGTGAGGGCCAGCAAGGAGACCGCAGTGAGTTTCAAGTGGATTCATCCACCCTGATCTGGATCCTAGGTGAGCCAGGAGCATGCCTGTTACCCTTGATAAGTATCCTTGTTGGCTGAGAAAGCTGGAAAAGATGTTCCTAGTGAAGCAGAGGACTGGGAGAAATACAAGCTGAAGGCAGTTGAGGACTGCTGTGAAGAAATTTCAGCTCTTCCAGAGTCTGGAACCTTGGTGAAATGTTAAGCTAGTCCCCTCAACCAGACTTTCCACAGTTGTCAACTGGCATAGTGATTAATAACTTTTTTTCCATTTAGGTTTAACATTTGTTTAATGTTGTTTTCATAATCTTAAAGAAAGATTTCAGGTTGAAATGAAAAATAGCCTTTTAAGATAATACAAACAGCAACAAAGTGATTTTCACATTCAAAAGCCAAAGCACAGCAAACACTATTGAGAAAGCATTGCTGTTTCAAATCTGCATTTTTCACAG
Source organism: Calyptomena viridis (assembly GCA_013390005.1). Classification (NCBI taxonomy): domain Eukaryota; kingdom Metazoa; phylum Chordata; class Aves; order Passeriformes; family Eurylaimidae; genus Calyptomena; species Calyptomena viridis. The sequence goes on from WEIV01009789.1 coordinate 145,493, forward strand.
AGAAAAATGGAGTAGGCACCCTCTCTCATTCCCCCAAAACTGTATTCTGACAGGGTTAGGGACTGTTTACTTTTCATTTTCTTATCTCTGCCCAAAACCCTTTCAGTCTGACTGGCAGGAATGCCGAACACTTAAAGCTGCAATTGTGGTACATGGGAAATTTGCTTTTGCCTCCATCTCTTTTTGCCTCATATTTCTTATGTGTAGAAAGGTGCTGAATTGCTTTTCATTCATAAGAGTTATTGTGACCCGGTATTTCTAAACACCAGTGAAGCAACTCACTGCCAATGGTAGATTTCGCAGGAAGGCTCATGAAGATATGAGTGATTCTTCCTGCAGTGATGCATGGTAAATAATCGGCTGCACACAACCGATACCAAGGCAGCCACATGTTGCACAGCTTCTTCCTAAGTGAGCACTGTCTATCACCTCCAGGGGCTGAGGAAGGGTGAGCAGAACACAGGCTATATGGCACTGAGGAGCTATGGACCACCACAAAATCTAGCCTCTGGGACAAACTGAAGGTGTGTGATGATTTTAATCTGGGCATTTCCTAATACAAATGTATGACTTTTCACCCTTGAAAATTTATTTTAATAGAAGGGGCTTGTGTGCACTAAACATGGATCAGAGTAAATGAAAATTTCTGCCTTTAACTAGCTCTGTTTATAGCACCTTGTCTCTTCTAAAGAAGAATTTCCTCATCAGGCCTTTTCCTAACATGGAAGCATTTTTCATTTTCCCTTTTTGACCAACTAAAACAAAAAACTAGGAGAAATCAACTTACAAAACTAATTCTTACACGGTTTTTAGGCATCAGTCAGTAGGATACATTTCAGATAAGCAGCTGACCTTCTGGATGCTTATCCAAACTCAAACCTCTTACCATGCTCTCTTCCTACTATAAATCTTATATCCTATTAGTAGGATTTCTTGTGACTTTTCCAGATGCTGGTGCTGTATTTTGTTTGGATGTGTGTGACCTGGTCTGGATGACTTAGGGATCAAAAGGTTAATTAAGAATTCCAAACATATAACTCATCTCAAACTTTATCTCCCATAACTTCACAGGGTTTAATTACACCATTGATTTGTATAAAGTGACTTAGAGAATAACAAAAATCCTCTCAAGACATGGAGGACCCTTTCTCCTCTGGAGCTAAGAATCTATTCAGTGGAAAAGAGTATTTTCATTGGGCCTATTTGAATTTGAGTGATACCAAAGCTTTCATCTGTTATTTAATGGCATGTAATACACAGATAACACAAATCAGAGTATTTCCATTTATTCCAGCTGTAGGAAAAAAGAAAAGTAAGAAACTATGGTCTGTCTGGTTGAACAATAATGTATGTACTTAATTGATATCCAGAGCACGAGACATACATTCTTAAGCCCAGATGGGAAATGGTGCAGTACCATTCTCCCTGCTTTTCAGATGAGAAACTGAGATGCAGAGTAAGCCCATGGAGCAGAGGTCCCAGATGGTTTATGATTATCTGTGGTATATTCTCCATCCTTCCTTGTTGCACCACATTTTTAAGGCGAGCAAGTGGCTAAGCAGGATGGGCAGCTCCTCTCTGGACAAGTTTTGCCTTGTCTCCTTGAGAAGAGTGAAGCAGTTGTTCTTTCAATGGGAAATTGTGGCACATGCATATGTTAGGGAACAACCTGTAACTCATGCATTGCTGGAGTGGTTCCTATTTAGGAGCAAATTTGTGAAGAGATGGTCAAAGACAGCAAGCAGAACTCAAAAAAAAAAAAAATCCCCCCAAAAATACGCAGTGTAGGGACTGTGTTCTGCTCAGTGCAATGGCACAACCATTGACATTTTGTGAATGTAACAAAGCACAAGTTACTTCAAGTGCCTGTGGAGTGAAGGAGCCCCTCTCTCTTTCTCCATGCTCCTGCCTTCTGTCACTTTTCCTTTAGTGACTGCAGCAGTGAGGGACGAATGGTAACATATCCTAGGTTTGGTATGTTCATCTCCTCTCCTCCTCCCACTTCATGTTCCCTCAGGCGACTTGCTCAAATTTAAACTCTTGAACACTGAGATTTGTCTAGCACCCAAGTGAAGTCAGGTCAGCCTGCAACAGCAAAATCGCTGATGCTGCAGGGAGGAGTGTGGGTGGTTAGAAGCAATGTGTGATCAGCCCTGTAGAGAAGGTGGTTCCTTCTTTGGCTCTTCAAAATAGAGGTAGGGGGAGAAAGAGGGACATGCCCTAAGTGGTGGGTGTTTTCAAAAAGTTCTTTCTGTAGTGCTCCAAGGTGAATGACTATAGTGCAACACTGAGGGCTGGATATTTGGCATGGTCAGAAAAAGACCATGAGGATCAGGAGCCACCCTTTGCCCCCATTGTGGCTGCTACCAGGTATAGTTCTAAAGCACATCTATAGGGCAGGAGCCAGGGAAAGTCATGAAGAGTGTAATTCATATTGCTACTTTCCTTAAGGTGTTGGGTTATTTTGTTGTGGGGTTTTTTTTTTTGCTTTTTAAATCAGCTTTGAGACATCAAAAAAATTAACATTTCAAAAGTGTGTGTGTTGGCATGTGCAGTTATGTCCATAATTCATAAGAGCTTTTAAGGCATTCAAGAGGATCCAACAGTGCTGAAGTCATGGGACAAATCCCTAATCACTTTGACTTTATCCTCTTACTCTTGGACCCAATCTGCTCAGTGTTAAAGCAACCAAGATGTGGTAACAGAAGAGAGAGCCCAAGGTCACTGCGAGGTGCAGTCTGGTTGTTATCACTCTCTGACTGACTTTTGAGAAGATGAAACCTACAAGATTAATGCAAATCAACAAAACTTGAACAAGCAATGCCTGATCCCAGAATTTCATTAAGATTTCAGTAAATTGGCTGCCTCCATGAACAAAATGTTGCTCAGGTACCTGTGTGAGTGTGGTAGTCCAGTGGATCAACCCCAGGAACAGCATTTGGTCCCTAGGTGTGCTGAAATGTGCTGGCTTAGGAGTGCTGAGGGACTATAATCTCCATCATATGGCCCGATATGTATGTCAGTCCTCTGAGTTATTTTTGGAAGAGAAATGGCCATATTTAAAAAAAAATCAAAACTGTACTAGATGAAAGCTAATCTAACCAAGTGCATGAGGTGAGGTGAGTTATAGAGACGGAGAGAAAATGAGTACTATGAGATGATATAACATCAGTGCTCAGAAATTTGTAGTCAAGGGGGAAATATGGCAGATGTTCTGTAGTACTTAAAGCTAATGGGATGCCACATTAATCACTCTTCAAGGCATCCTTCCATGCTTACGTATTGGAAATTGCGATTTTCCCTTTAAATTTCACGTTTCTGATTTCATCACATTAGGTCTCAACTCAAGGTCATCACATCAGTATTGTACTTTTGAGTACATCAGTAGCCCATGGCCAGACTGAGATTTTTATGCTCTGTGTATCCAGGGGGTTTCCTTGGAGATTTATTGCTAAATCCTGCCAGAGGTACAGCACATACTGTGCATCCAAAATTGTCATAGTTCAAAGCTCTGCCAGGTATAGGAATTAGTATTAAGAGTTGTGTGTTTAATTACACTCATTACACACTTCAATTATCTGAAACAGTTATAGCTGGTCCCAGGGAAACACTGAAGTTGTCCAACTAGGAGTTCACAGTATCTCTATTAATTGGTCTTTGTACCAAAATAAATAGGTGGACTTGCCATATCCACCCAGAAAAGAGAAACTGAGAACGACAATAGTAATCTCAATCCTACCCAGTCCAGAGTTTGCCCTATAATATACTGCCAAAACAAGGAACAAGAACTAAAGCAGAGGCAGCAGAAAAAGTGTTTAGCTGACCAGTTTAGAGACACCAAAGAATCAAACATGCTAAGTAACAGCCAGCCCTGTTCTCCCAAGGCGTTAATCAGGAGTTGTCCATCCTCAAAAAAACACTCCCATGTATGCAGTGCTTTTTGGTCTTGAAGTAACTATTTGGCTAATGTGTCTGAAAGTCCACCAATCAATTCTTAAGACAATTCCCTGAAAATTGCCAAAACTTTCAGAGAAAATGAAGTGGTAAGGTCCAAACGCCAAACAAGGCAAAGACATCCAGAGAATGGAACTGTATGTGGAAGGCTATTAGGATCAGAAAGGGAGACATATGAGATCTGGCTGGCTGAGAATAATCCAGGAAAGTCCTGAGAACTGCTGAAAAATTTATGTCTGCAGATCAAGTTGTCAGAAAAAGACTGTAAATCTAATGCTTTCTAAGCCGTATCTGTTTAACTGATGCCATGGTTTGTGCAGTGATTGAATTTTAGCACATTAGTATTACAGTCTAAATTTTCTCCCACATTGACCCATTATTTTTACAAGTTTTAGAAGCTTAGCAAATTTTCTGAAAGGGCAAGAAGCTGTCCTAAGGAGATTTTAAAGCTGAAAAGAATTTCCTAGGTCTTCCTGTAACCACTTGAAGTGCCAACTATGCATCCTGACAGCAATTAGATCAGATCCAGCAGAAAAAGCAATTCTGAAGAACTAAACTGAAATCTTCACGTAGCTGTGTCCAATGCACAGTGTGCATGCGGTAGAGTAGTGTGTACCAGCTAAATACAGTCAAACCCCAGAGATAACAGGATGCTCTTGCCAGCTATTTTATGTGAGGGATTTTGAGAACTCAATTGTTGTCGTGAATGAGGGCACAGTATCCCCCTGAATGATTGTGCTAGTCATGACACTGACCCACTTGTACGGAAACATCATCTGGCAAGGATATGAGCAAGCATCCTCTGCCACTTCTGCTGCTTGCCAGAAGTGTTGTTTGTCAATTGGGGAATAAAAAAGGAATGAATTGTGTGAAGGGGAGCACAACAAAATGGTGTAAGGAGCCTAGGAGTGTAGGAAGATGTTAAAGAAAAGAAGGAACATCTGGGCAGAGATCTGGCTTCTACTGAATTCAGCAATAAAGTGTTTAATTGGCTCTTACAGGACCAGATTTTCAGCTCTGATGGAGAGTTTTCATGAGTGGGATGAAAAGCACATCTGTGTGGAAGAAGTGGCAGGACTGTTTGAAGATCTTGGGCGATTTCAGCTGAGGATCTTTCATCTTGCATATGTTTGTAGAAATAGACTGAATGCGACCAAAGACTTTTGCACTGTTTGAAGTGCTCTGTCTCATTATGAAGGTCTACAGAAAGATTAGCTACAGCCATTAAAACTGAACAGGATGGGACATGTGTCTTAATGGAACATAAATGTAAACTGTGGGTAACTCCTGCACGGGGTCTCTTTCTTCTTTCCCTGGACTCAGCTACTTGAGGAGATCCAAGGCCAATAATTAATGAGAGGCAAGACTCCTCACAAAGGGAGGTGACACAGACAAGGGGATGCCTCAGAGGCTCTTAAACAGAGAGGGTTTCCCTACACTAAACTGATAAGAGTAGCAATAAGCAAGTGAAAGGCAGACTTTTAAAGCCCCTGTATAAGACACATTGTACTTGAAGCGTATGTTAGATCCAGCCTTCTGGAAAAATATTAGTAGAAGGACTGATGCTGTCAGACCATCACATGTGCTGGAGGCAGGAGACTTTTGTGGGTGTGCACCCAACAGTTGCACTTCTTTCCCGAAGTAAAGGTTAAGTGGGATGTAGAAACCCAGTGGGAGACGCTGCCTCTCAGATACACAAGGACCCACCAGTCAGGTGACTGTTTCCATCCAAAGCAGTTCACCATGCATGCTCCTGGGGTACTCTGCCTCATCCTAGGCAAAAACTTGCCACCTATATTCCCTGTGCATGACCAGCCCATGCCCCATATTTTGCTTTCTGCAGTTTTAGCAGTGTATTTTTTTCTCTTCTGACTTTCAATAGGTCTGACTTGTCTTTCCAAGTAACTTCTGTGTTCTGGTTAGTGCTTCCAAAACCTATTTTCCCACCCGGGGGCAGCAGGGTCATCTGGAGAACCTTCTGTGTGTCAGAGGGATACACTGCTGCAGGTCAGGTTGCCTGAGGCTATGACACTCAGGACAGCCCTTGCCCACCACTTCCCTCCTTGGAGCTGTGTACAGCAACTTGAAATCACCTCTTTTCCATGGGGCCTCCAAACCTGATGAGACTGGGAGAAGGAACATTTTAAAGGAAACAGCCAGGGTATCTTGCAGACAACGCCATCCTTAAGATGACACAGCAGTTTCTCACAGGAACAGGAAAAGGCTGTTTGTTTGAGACCTTTAAAATAATATTGGAAGAAGTCCTAGAAAACAGTGTGGGGAACATCTATGTTTTGAAGTTGTGGGTTAATTAATTGCTTAGAGAATTTTGAAAGCCTCAATAGCTATTTGTCATAACAAACTTCTTTTCTGTCTTGGAAATAGACTTTCCTCTTAGCTACATCACTATAAATCAGAAAAGAATCTGTTAAAGGCAAAACATTATACCAGCACAAAAGGTAAATCAGACATTCAACCATCAATACCCCCCCATATTTCTCCTGGATAAGTCAACGACTGCTCCGTCATGGATTAAATTTTGTTATCAGTTTCAGAAATTTACCTCCCATGTACTTTAGCTCCCATGTACAGAAAAAGTAGAACAGAATCTAGCTAGTTCAATTCTATAAAAGCTAATTTTTCATTGTGCTGACAGTTCAAAGGTCGTTAAAGACGGTCATTAATTATACCTCCATGTAATTTAAATGGCCATATCTCAGTGTATGTCCTGTCTCGATGGCAAATAAGTCAGACTCAAGAAATTTCCGTTACTTAGAGATCAACAAAAGAACACATTTGAGAAAGCTAGGGATAATACAAAGGATGGACTTATACTAGTAATTTAAGTTAATAGTCAGCTATCTGTGATCAGTATAAAAATAACACCACATAAGACAATGAATGTGCAATGAATTAAAATTGCAGTCTTTGATTATATCTACAGACCTCTTTTGAATGAAGACCTGAATTAAGTTTGTAGGAAGGATTACAAAATACCTAAATTTTTCACCATGTTGTGTTTCAGTTCTGAACTCTTCAGGACTTAATTTATGTTTCTCCAGTTACTAAGGAGGTAATTTTAAACCTCACTGGCCACTGATTGTACACCATATTTGTAAAACCAGAGGGTGTATAAATCTACCTTTCAGTACCTGAGTCTTTTCATATGCTGTAAAAATCTTACTGCATCTATAAAATTAATCCCAGAGGAAGTAGTGTAAAGCCTGATGTAATAAAATACATCTATCTCAATATATGCATTCATTAGTGTGTGCAGAAACACCCCTCATCAGTCACTAGTGAGGACATGTTTACTGGCTGTCTTAAATATCAGCTTGGGCTGGTTAGCAATTTTTGCAAGCAAGAGCACTGCATATGAGAGCATGAAGTTGAACAAATGGTGGGTAGCTTCACTGAACACCTAATTGACTGATCAACACAGATGAATTAAGAGCTGAGAAGAAACAGCAAGACAGTCAATTCAGGACAAGAACAATTACGGGATGACTTAGACTGGGCTGACACTGCAAGAGCTCTGCAGCTATAGAGGTGGATGGAACAGGAGGGTGCATGGTCAGGTTATTACTTTGTTGTAGGCTGCTGGACTGCTAATTAGAGATTTGACCTCTTTCCAGCTTTAGTCCTTTGAGCTTTAGTAGTTTGACTCTGTATTTCAAACTAGGCTCAGGAAATCAGAGCAGGCTGCAGCCCAGTAGGCAGAGCCAAATCTCTGAAAAGCCCAAATGTGCTCTCCATGCTTGTGAACTCCAGCCTCATACAGCAGCAGAAATGCTGCTGAAATGGGCAGGGAAGGCTGTGGCTGAGCTATTTCACTCTTGACCTACAATGTTGATGTGTCAATAAGTTTCTGTTATCCAAAATTCTCCTGGAAAGATTTCCTTCCCACCATTATGGCCTCCTGGACATCACGAGAAACCTCTACATCAACTGCCAGGAACTAAGCACTTTGCATTTGCTCTTCTGCCCTTCATGTACTGCAGTATTGGGTGTTTCAGCTACTTTGGTGCTACATCTGAAGTGTTACAAGAGAAGTCCATGTCCAAGTGGCCTTAAACATACAGGATAGTTCGTCCTACCTGAGAGTCAAGGATTACTACTGCCATTTCATAGGTAGATAGCAGACACAGATTACATGAGACACCAAGGACATATCAGAAAAGGCTGTGTTACTGCAGGAACAGGGACAGCCTGCTCCATCATCTCAACCTCCATGCTAAGGAGGGAGTTATCAACATAGTGAGTTAAGCTCTGAATCAAGAAAAAAGACTCAAGCAGGGTGGATACATCATCAGACTTCGCTAAAGCCACATTATAAATATGATTTTAAAGAATTGGAAGAAAACGAGGATTATGAGATTAATTAATATGTTGAGAACTGAAGAGGAGGGAGCTCTCAGCTTGCTTGCCCACTGGACAAGTCCATTGTTTCACTCACATAAAAGTTAGGCAGAGGCAAGGAAAGACTCTCACACTGTACAGTACCACACCTTGTCATGCTGATAACAGGTCCACAGAAAAAGGTGGCAGCCTTGAAGAGATATTCTTACTCAGACAAAGAACTCGTATAACATAGCTCAGGCGAAAAGATGGAGGTTATTATTTCACTCTGGAAGGAATAGATAATTCTCTCCTAGGTGATGTGGGTCATGTATGGATGTGCAAGGAAGTGTATTTTTACACAATTTTTTTCTAATTTCATCATAGCAAGGTGGAATTCTTCTGCCTTAAGAAATTATGGGGATGTAAGCCTTGGACTAAGATAATCTTAGATATTTTTGCATAAGAATATTTGGATTTTTTGCTGAGCAGAAGCAAGGACCACACATGAAGTTTTCTGGGGAATGGCAATCTTCTAAGTACTGGCTGTGCTGGGTTAATTTGATGAGAGACAAGAGAAGTCAGGTATTTCTTATCCCAAACACAGACTGGGATATACTTAGGGCCTAAGGGACCAGCAATAAAAACCTTTGTAAGTGAGATGAATTATGCATTCTGTGGGTTAATTTCTGCTCTGTTGCATTACAGTTTTTTTCCAATTAAAATTTCAGTGAAATTGGCCCTACTTAAACAAAAATTAGGATTTCATGACATTTGAGCCGTAAGCAAGGTCACAGCAATAGTTACTCCTTTTTCAGTTTCTCTTCATCTACTGAGAAATGTTGAGGTGGCAAAAATCCACTGCAGCTGCTCGTGGCCACTGTTCCAAGGCTTTTTGGCACTTTTCTGGATGCAGAGTTGGCCCTTGGAGGCCCTTTGGGATAGTTTTTGTGCTGTGCTCTGCTAGCTGATTGCTGTCTTGAGCCAACTGTCTGAACCTTATTCTAAAATTAAACAGGAGCATGCAACGTTTCGGAGAAGGAAAGCAGAGAGCTTGGAGTGAGAAATCTCTGATAGCCTTCTTGTGGTTGGTAACTTTCGCTGCTCCCTGGTAAGTCTCAAAATAAAATATTTGGAGGTGGAGAAGAACAGCCTAGCCAGTTTGCTTGGTAAAAAAAGACATGGAGGACAGTCCCATTCCTGACCTCATATCATGGAACAAGCTTACTACCCACAACATCCCCTCCTACCTTTCTTCCAGGCAAGAGGAGCAAAACACAGTTTGCCTGCCTTCCTTCCTTCCT
>WEIV01009790.1:0-38062 GCA_013390005.1 Calyptomena viridis
ATTATTTTTGGTCAAATAATGGCTTCAGATTGCACCCAAATCCGACATGGAAAATTGAAAAGATTTCATCTGGAATCAAAAATAATCATTTATATACAATAGTTTATGTTTATTAAGTGGTATATATATTCGAACTGCCCATCATTAGATAACTTAGACCACTATGTTTGGTTCAAAGACCTAATATCTTCTTCTCTAAACCTGTCACAGGCAGTCTAAAAACATCATTGTTATCTGCTAAATAAATCCAGCATAGGAAAATACACACAATTCCAAACCTCCAAATGTTCTTATTTCAATACCTCTCCTTTAAGTTGTACTCTTTCCCTGAGGCCTGTGTTCATGTACACTGAATTCCTTTCCCTCACCAAGCTTTTAATACTTAATCTAACTTCATTTTAAGGGTACAAAACCTTCCTCCCACCTACATTACTGAAAAATCTTCTTCACCTTTTTATGACTTTTCAGCTCTCTCCTCTAATATTTCCTGACTGTCTAAAAATTATCACAGATCCATAGAGCTGATAAACCTGCTTTTCAGGAACGGAGGCAACCTAGTAGTGTTATTACATCACTGTAAATATGTGTTTAAATCTTTTCTTACCATTTTGTTACAAGCTTTCAAAGTTGCAGTCTGAAAAAAGAAGAGAAAAAGAAACATAAGGAAAAAGGGGAAAGAAAAGAAAAATTCATATCTGAAATGAAGACTGTAGTCTAAAATAGACAGAAGATACTAGTCCCTGATGCAGACTTGCTTTAGTAAGGGGTTGTCACACATAGCAGACAAAAAGGCTGTGCTGTTTGAATGGACAAATTTATCAGAGAGTACAAAGATTAAATGCTTTTGCCCTCCCCCTTGTTTCCAATCTCCAGACCCAGAACGGAAACACAAGGGTCCTTACACAGTGATCCTTTTATGATCTGCTCAGGACTTGAACCTATGTGATACAAAACTATTGAACATAACAAGGTACCCAGCTCCTCTCTCCCCTTTCTTTGCTCAAATAAACCACTTGGCAGGGTCCAGTTTGCAGCTGGACTGCAGGTAAGAGTCTGGGCAGTCTGTAGGAAACCAGAACACCCCTTCCAGAGTTTCTTGAAATAGTCATTCCCATGCACCCCTCCTAGGTACCTGGCAGAGGCTGGTTCTCACCTAAGGTTTTTGTCTGTACCACAGCCTCCATTTCCTGGCTAGAGCACCCTACACAGTTCTGCCTCTGCTTCCAGTGTGAGCTTTTCTGTTAGGGTCCCTCTGCTTTCCTTGTGCAATCTGAAGGTCTGCAGGACTGAGGAGTTTATGAAGTCGAGGACTTACAGTCAATTCTAAAGTTTTCACTAAAGTTCTGATGATCTGACTCAGGGAGCTCCTTTATGTCTTCATTCTTTATTTCACAATTTATGGTATTTAACAAAGCAAGCAATAACAAGAAGACAATACATGTCAAATATAAGTCTGGAAAGCCGTTGGGAAGGCATCTCAGCACAGCTCTAAATCACTCCCAGTATACAGTGTAACAAAGGCAAAACCCCATGAAACACCGTATGTCTCTGACTTTCCAAAGCTTCTCCACTTTGAATAATTAAGCCTGGTATGGGCATGCAGTCGTGAATCACTCATGCACCATTACTTGTGATCCGAGTTAGAGGTGACAAGTAGAGACAATAGCCAGGCTCTATTTTCCTTTCAGACATACAATGGAAAACTCTGTTCCAGCTCCAAATAATGTTCACTTTATGTTTCACATAGCAATTGCTCATCATAACTTTGCAGCTTGTTAGCAGAAGCATTTTCTTTCAAATTTCATTGTATTGTTCTTTTTTAATGGAACTGTAATATATAATGTCATGGAGAAAATGGAAAGAGAGACATGGTGTAGTTATATAGGGCCACCCAACATAGAAAGGGGTTTTTCTTTTTGTGAATGTTACATCTATAATTAAGCTATCAACCCACCTAAGAGAAATAAAACTCAGTCTTTTAATTAGCTTCTTGAATAGGAATAAATGCCTCATTATTCTTACCCATATCAAGCTGAGAACATTATTAAAATCTGAAGGAATAATGAACACCATGACAGGAAACACATTAGAGCACATGCAGGAATATATTTGTCTGCTAAGAGATCTGCATAAATATGCTTATCATTGCTAGGTAGGAAGACAAAAATATCAAAGGAAAGAATGGAAACAAAAGGACAGTGGAGGCAAAGACATAAGTACACAAATAAAATCATATGAATTCAGAGGTAAGGGATATATTTTTTGGTTTTCTATGTTGTTGAGCACTCAAGAGTTCAGCTGATCTGCCAAAACTTGTCTAAACCAGCTGAGTGGATTGATTTGTGTTTGCACTCAGTATGGTTTTTTAAACTTCATTGTGTCTGTTTTGGCTTCTATGCCTTGCCTCTCTGAGATATTTAGAGGGAGAACATGCCTCTCCAGAGGCTGGAGAACAAAACAGTTCAGAGAGGACTTTTGGACAAAATTCTCTGCCCTGAGCCTGTAGGGAGCATGAATAATCTTTATAGGCTTTCAGAAATCCCTTGTCTAAAGGGAGGTATTATTCTCTCTCGTTAGAAATAGTGCCAAGAGCACAGAAACCCTTTCTCAGCAGAGAAAACTGATGGTACATATCTGATCATTTATAGCTGGATCTGTTATTCCACAATCCCAAACAAAGAATGTTCTGAAATTCAGACCCAGATAAGCCTGTATTCCTGTCTTTGAATTAAAGATCATCCATAAGCTATTTCTACCCACCAAAGCTCATTAATTTCAACTGTACTCAAACACACGTGTAGAGAGCTGCAGTGCTGTGGGCTGGAGCACCTTCTAGACAGACTTCACTGAAATGACCATGAAATCCAGACTCCAAGGTCTGGATTGTGTTGCTGGAGCAGGAAGAGGGTGGGAATTTCACACATCTTTTCTTCTTCTGACGTTGCTTTGAAACTGCTAGATCCAAAAAAAGGATGTGCTGTCCAAGAGGAGAGGAGAGAAGGTGAGTTGCCTTCTCCCCACTCTGTCCCTCTCCCCTCCTCTCCATCCCGTTATCTTTTGAAGTCCTGCACAGCAGTTTTCTGTGCCATGGGAGTGGATCTGGATTTGTCCTGTAGACATCCTGCTCCACTTCTGTGCCATAACATCACATCTGAGCAAGCACCAAGGCAACTTTTGCACTGACACAGGCAGGAGCAAAGGAAGAGAGAGAGGGGGTTCCTTTGTCTCTCAGAGTGGTGTCCCTGGCCTTTTACAAACTCCTTTTAATTGAGTTGCTGTAATATTTTTTAACTGAAAGGATGAAGAGTTAAAACTTTTGAAGGAAGCAGAGCTGTCCAATTTTTCATTCACGGAGCCACCAAATTCTGACAAAACATCTCCTAGAAGAAACTTGATCAAAAACTTACTCCTCGTGTGGTGTTTGTCAACTTCTGCTATAGATTTGACACTGCTTCTAGTTAAAGCAGCAACAGACTCTACCCCCTAAACACAGGAAATTATATCTGCTCTTTCAAGTTGAAAAGAGGAGCATTTTGATATTTACCTTTGGCATTTTTGCCTATGAGACAGACACAATTTGAGACAATAATTTTAGAGCAATTACGTATGTTTCAGTCATGTCTATTTGGTTTCTAGCTTTCTCTGTTTTTCCTGTGTGTTTGTTTTTTTGTCTGAGAAGCTCTGCAGTTGTATATATTTTAAAGGTGGTGATTTCAACAAAAGCTTCATAAAGTTCAAGCAATTTGTCAAAATATGATCTTCATTCCTAATTAATGTAATGGGATAGAATGGCTAATGTATCAAATTTCATGCTTTTGATCCCAAAGGGGATCAGGAGATGAGGAGCTCTTGAAACAAAGATGTGATTCATTATGTGAAGCACAAAATGGAAATAATCAGATTCATGGAAATGAATTGTGAAGACTGTATATGCTGAAAAACAAATAAAATAGGATGAAAAGCTTGAAATGTGCCTGTAATTAACAGAAAGGAGTGGCTGAATCCTCGAAAACTATACTGTCTGGTTTTATTTATTAGTCTTCAGCAACTAAGAAACATTGGTGCTACTTTTATTTATTTTTTTTCCTCCTTGAACATAAATTGTGCTCTCACTCTTTTTCCTATCCTAAAATGAAACAAGCAGCCACATCCACATGTTCTAAAGAAGAACATACAACCTGACATTTTATATTCTTTTTTCTATGGAATAATCAGTATATGATCATTCTGATCATGATGTACAGTTACTTTCTATTAGCAGCTTTTCTGTAAAATCTTTTCAATATATCAAAGGTGAATCTGAATCAGAGACTCACAGAATGGGTAAGGTTGGAAGGGACCACTGTGGTCCACACCTGGTCCAACCTCTCTGCTAAAAGCAGGGTCACAGAATCACAGAATTGTTAGGGTTGAAAGAGGTCTCTGCAGATCATCTAGATCTTCCTAGAGCACATGGCACAGGATTGTGTCCAGACAGTTCTCGAATATCTCCAGTGAGGGAGACACAACAGCCTCTCTGGGCAATCTGATCCAGTGCTTGGTCACCTGCACAGTAAAGTTCTACCTCATGTTCAGGTGTAACCTCCTGTGCATCAGTTTCTGTCTGTTGCCTTTTGTAATGCCCTCTGGTTCCATGACTAAGCAGTGAAGAATTAATGCCAATTATTGCACAAAGGAATATCTTCATGAAAGTGTTATTAATAATATTTGTTCACCAATCTACAACTAAGGAGAAGCTTCCCCTACTTACATGGGGATTTCTTTCTTCAGTAACATTGCAGAAAACTTTGAAGCTCCACAGCATTGTAGATCTTTAAAAATAATTCTCCAGAATTATTTTGAATCAGGTATCTATGGCAATGTTTCTTCCTTATTAACAGTAAAATATTGGCTGCTCAGTGTTTTGGTTAGGAATTGCAATGCAGAACCACAAGGAAATGTTTAAATCCATAGACCATTATGTGTCAGAGGGCTGGAACTGTCTCCCACAGTTATCTTGAAATTATAAATTACACTGATGGATAGGTTAAGGGATACATAAATATGGGGGTCACTTAATGGTTTTGTCAACAGAAGCAATAAGTATGCAAGAATGGTGGGACCCTTGGTGAGGAGTGCAACAGCATCCTTGGTCATAGGATCACAAACCAACTGCACACATTTTGACAGTCAGGAACTATGGAGCTGATCAAAAAGACAGCAGGAGATCATCTCTCTGTAAAGCTCACTCAGCAGCAAGACCCTCTCTGCTCAAAGCGGCTGGAAAGAAGGGAAAGAAGAAAGGCACCAAATTACACAGAAGTCTGTGACTGAGGTGCTGCTTTGATATACATCTGTATTAACTAACATTCACATAATTTTCTTTAAATCTGTGCTTTTCTAGGACAGCTTATAGGCTTCAATAGGTACAGTCCAGCTATAACTCCTTTTCCACTCTCTCTAAGTTTCTCCACTTATATTTTTATACATCACCTGTAAATCTGTACCTTTCGTTGTGTGGACTTTGCATACAGACTTTTCATTTCCTTCACTCTTTTCAGAGTAACACAGAGAAGTTGCAGGTGCCTTGTCCCTGGAGGTGCTCAAGGCCAGGTTGGATGGGGCTCTGAGCAACCAGGTCATGTGAAAGGTGTCCCTGCCCATGGCATGGAGGGTGGAACAGGATGATCTTCAAGGTCCCTTCCTACATATTCTGTGGTTCTGTTGTGATTCACCACTGCCACCCTAAGCACCGCTGTTGTTCTGCCTCAGACACTTTGTAATGATTACTTATATCAATATTAGTATCTCCTTTCATTTTTCAGACCATTCCTCCATTAGATTCTTCAGTCCATCCCCCCACTTGACTTTTTAGCCCATTCACATTTTTTCACTACCGTATCCTTTTTCATCCAAGTTTCCTCTTCTTTCTATCTTACAAAAGTCTCTTTCATTGATTTCTAACTTTGAAGCTCTTTGATTTAAGGTGATTTCATTCTCAAAATTCAAACCTGCAAGGCTTTGACCCAGGAGATTATTTTCTCTATTCCTCCTGCAGACTCCATCATCTGAGATGATTCTTATTTCTCTGAATACCTCCCAGTGTTCTGACAACTTGAAATCTTCATTGCTTTAATATAACTTTGTTCTCCTTTTCTGGGAACTGGTGGAAATGCATTGAAGAATGCAAGAAGAAGAGAACTTGCACTTCCCAGACAGACAATGTTCTTCCATTCAGCAGTAACATGTCCTAATGTTTTCAATGTCATAGGAATATTTTTCTGCCTCAGGTCTTCATTTCATATTCTGGGATTGACAAATTCTGAGTGCCAGTCTCGCCTGTTGTGCTGGTTTTGTCTGGGGTAGAGTTAAGTTTCTTCACAGTGCCTGGTATGGGGGTATGATTTGAATTTTTTTCTGAACACAGGGTTAATAACACAGAGATGTTTTTGGTATTGTTGAGCAGGGCTTACACAGAGCCAAGGCCTTTTCTGCTTTTCATACTGTTGGAGTAAAGTTATTAAAATTAATATTAATAAAAGTCTTTAGTTAAGTCTCTGAGACTAATAATAACTAGAGACATAATAACCTGTAATGTAACATCATACTGCCACATTCTCAGGGAAGTTGAGGGTGCACCTGCAAAGTTGGGAGGAGACACAGCTGGGACAGGTGATCCAAACTGACCAAAGGAATATTCCAGATCATATGACATCATTTTTGGTATGTAAAGTGAGGAGAAGAAAGAAGGGGGCATTTGGAGTGATGCTGTTTGTCTTCCCAAGTCCCAGTTATGTGTGATGGGGCCCTGCTTTCCCGGAGATGGCTGAACACCTCCCTGCCCATGGGAAGAACTCTCTTGCTTTGCTTTGCTTGTGTGTACAACTTTTGCTTTCCCTGTTAAACTGTCTTTATCTCAACTCATGAATTTTCCAGCTTTTACCCTTCCAATTCTCTCCCCCATCCTGTTGGTGGGGGAGTGAGTGAACAGCTCAGTGGGGCTTAGTTGCTGACTGAGGTTAAGCCACAACACCTGTGAAGGAGAAATTATGTTATACGCTTCATCTGCTGCATTTTTCACTGATACAGCAGTGTGAGGGGAAAAAAACCCATCCAAACCAAAAAATACAAAACCAAACACTTAATGAGTAAAACGTTCTGTAACACAGCCTGAGAAAAACTTATTTTGTGAGAATCAATGGACTGTAATAGAATTAACACTGCTAAGAAACAGAAGTTGAAAGATCAGGCAGCAAGACAGAAACATTATGTTCAAACACTTTTTGAATTAGAATTGCTCATTATCTGTCTGAATGTGCCTGTGCAGTGTAGCAAGATGTGTTATCTGTTAGAAAGCTATCAGACACTACTTGAGTCAGCACTGCATCCACCGGCTGTTCTTTGTTTCTGTCACTGATTTTTTTAAAAAGCCAACATGTGAAAAATGAGAGGAAAAGAGTTTTGGTATTTGGACTGCAAAGGGAAATGTAATAGTCAGTGTGCATTTGAATTATGTAAACTGTTTATAGCTTGAACTGATATACAGTACTCAGAGATTTAGATTTCTGGAGGCAGTTAAGGGGAAAAAAATCTATACATTTTCTGGGTGGATTTTTTCTAAGCTGTTAAAATTTGACACGTGTGCATATTTAGAAGCCCTTAATTTAATGAGTTAAAAGCAAACAAAATGGCCTTATGTTCAAAATAAAAGTACAGTTCTTAAAGAGTTTTATGATCAAATAATAAAGCAAATTCCATGTGAAATGTTCTTATTAATTAAATAATTATTAGGTCAATTCCTAGTACCCACCTCGTTCGCCTTTGATTTAGTGAGCTTGGAGAGTTCCCTGTGCTGGGATATGTTGCATTAAAGGCTTTGCAGATTCAGAGCAAAAGAATTCTTTAATTTTTTTACACAGATTTGAGGGATACTGGTCTCACTCCGACAGATATTTGGTTTAGCCACATTTATAATCAGGGAAAATAAGTAGAACATCTAGGTTTTATGCTTTATCTCTAGAAGTATGATGTTGCACACTTGTCATTCAGCTTCAGGAAGGAAATTTGTCTCATGATTGTGGATTCAATAAAACTGTTGTATATTTTCACCAAAAATAATAAATCCTATTCCCAGTGGTAATGAGGTAAATCTTCTGAGAAATTTCACAGACCTGTCAGGTGTTACAGATAGATAGCAGATAGATTCTTGTACTCTTCTCTAAAGGAGGAAATGTCTAAAAAATATCTTTAAAGCCAAATATTTGCTCTTACAGAACTAAAACCAGTTGAACAATTAAAACCCTGATGTTAGTTTCTCTTCAGGAAAAAAATATATATTTAAGTGTGTCTACATTTTATTGCCATAGATACATGATTTACTATACAACCACCCCTGTGGGCCATCTTTGCATTTGTCTCACTGATCAAGAAAATAAATTAGATTCCAGAAGCTTTGGGCCCATGACAATGGTTAGTGTAAGGAGTCATTAATGCTGTAAATGATACTCACAGCTGTTAACAACATGTAAATATCTTGTTTTCCCTCTTTTGGTTCAGATGAATGTCAAATTAACTCAGTGATATTTACACTAATATTTTATTTATTTGGTGCAATTGTCCATCTGTTTCAGTAGTGATGGAATTTACAATGATTCTGTTGCAAGTAAAGGAAATAGATTTATTTACTGTTAACCTTTCCCAGGAGGTAAGAGAAGCCATGTTTATAATTTTCCTATATATAAGCAATAGTAAAAAGGGAATGTGGCACCTCTAAGAGACATCAGAAACAATTCAAAGGAAGGGAAAAAAAAAAATCCTGTGTTTCGTTTTACATGTGAATGTGCCAGATGGAAATAGTCATTAAAATAGCAACAAAAAAATCATGATAAAATGACCAATAGTACAACTGCATTTATTCAAATCAATGATATCTGATGTTTACATTCTTAATGATTGCATATGAGCAACCCTTCAGACACAGATGGTGTCTTTTTCCCTTTCTATTTCACAAACTTGGTAAAATCATCAGATGTCTCTCCAAGCCATGAATTTCTTGACTCCAGGTGAGCAGTTAAGGGAACAGAGTTAATTTCAAGTTATAGATTTATGGATTAGCCCCATGTTGCTTTACATTTTGAGGCTTTTACATATAGGATTTCTATACCTACAGGAGAATTATTCATATCAAAGGAAGACTGATATGGGTCCCATCATCATTTTGCAAAATATTAATGTTCCCTTTTACAGCTGCTTTCAAGGGTTTTAGCCTTAAGGGTTGTGGAAAATGTGAACTGTCCTGCAGTTTGAGAGGGTTTTGTGGACAATAGTCTGGTAAAGGTCTCTAATAGAGAAAGGCTTAAAACAAATGAGCCTTCTGAATGTTTTACTGTTGATTAACTGAAATTAATGAGGTGTTCCTGTCTGGCTCTTTCCTTGGGGGCTAGGAATTACCTTACTAGTAATTAATTATGAGTAAATAATTTTTAAATGTATATTATTTCTAAAATTCTACATTACAGAGGCTCCTAAGAAACTGAATTTTTTTGTTTTTAATGTGACTTCTTTATGAAACAAAGTCCAATCAAACTTGATTTACCCTTTTCTATGGATGTGCCATTTACTGTTAGGCTAACATAATGCATTTTCTTTTCATGCAACTGCATTGATCAGGAAAATAAGTTGGGTCTGAGAATTACAGGTTTGGTTCTCCCTTAGGATAATGGCTCACCGTAAGAAATCATTAACATAGTAAATCATAGTGAGAAATGTTGACACCGTAAAAGCATCTTATGCACTTCTTTTTGGTGTAACTGAGCATCAATTAGTTCAGTGATATTTGCATAAATATCTCTATTTTGTGGGTAAGACTGTCCATCTGTTTTACTAAGACCTTAATTACAGTGTTTTTTTCTGGGAAAGAAGAAATTAATCTTTCTGACTGTTAACCTTTTCTACAAGACAAAGCAGTCATGTTCACTAGACAACAGCAACTAAATAGGATTTGATGAGATATTTTGTCTTGAAAAATAAAATGTTAATGAAAACAAAAAATATGTCCAAAATAAAACAGAAGACCAACACTAGATTTTAAGCCCATCATTCTCATTACATTAACTAGCACAACTCAGTATTGATGTCTTCTTTCTTAAGAATAATGCCAAAGAAGTGGTTTGGTTTTGTTATTTAAAGCACATTTTGGGAGGGGAATCTCAATCCATCCCACTCCTAACAAGTTTGATGCACGAGTCAGCAAGAGATTCCCAAGGATTGGAAAGGGACTGCAGGTGAGCAGAAGAGCACCAGAAAAACAGCACAAAGGAATTCCAGCCACTCCAACCAGTAATTTGCCATCATCAGGAAGTCAACTCAAATGCCTCTGTCACACACACACAGCACAGGGCACAACAGGAGATAGAGATGTGCACTTGTCTGCATGGATGTGACCTTAGGGCATCACAGAGATGGGATGAGATTGCTCCTATGACTGGAGTGTTAGAGTGGAAGGATACAAGATCTTTGGGAAGGACACACAAGGGAGAAGAGGATGGGTTGTCACCCTCTATATCAGTGACCAGCTGGAGTGCATGGAGCTCCAGCTGGGGACAGATGAGGAATTGAGAGAGAGCTCATGGATCAGGACTGAAAGGTGGGCAGGGACAGATGACGTTATAGGGAATGTCTGCTACAGGTCAACTGACCAGGAAGACTGAATGGATCAGACCCTTTCCAGACATATGGCAGCAGCCCCACATTCACAGGACCTGATCCTCATGGGGGACCTCAAGCATCCTGATATCTGTTGTGGAGACAACACAGCCAGAAATAGGCAACCCAGGAGGTTCCTGGAACGTGTTGATGACAACTTCCTTCTCCAAGTGCCAGAGGATCCAAAGAGAAGAGGTGCTACGCTGGATTTTGTTCTCACAAGCAAGGAGGGGTAGTCAGGGAATGTGAAGTTCAAGAGAAGCCTTGGGTGCTGTGACCATAAAATGGTGGAATTCAAGATCCTTGGGGAATTGAAGAGGGTGCACAGCAAGAGCTGTCCCACCAGTTCCTCAGAGTTGAAGCACATTGATATGGTGGCTTAAATCACATGTTCTGCTCTTGTCTTATCTGAATTCTACTGAAAACTCATAGGAAGAGCAGTTTGCAGAAGGTTTCATGTGGTATTCCAAGGTAATTTTTTTCTCTTGCACTTTCTGTCCTCCCTCTGACTTTCATCATCACATTTCTTCCCTTCGACATCAAATTTAGTCAAGAACAGCTGAGGAAACTTTACTATTTTTCAAACTGATCCCTAGCTGAATTAATTTCTGTACAATAGTAGTTCTGGAGGTGTGAGCTTCCACCTTCCATGAACTGACCTGTAATGATGAGAAGGGACTAGTTGCCAAGAATACTTATAAGATAACTCATTTTATCCAGGAGATAAAGGCCTTTGTTCTTGGAACTGACAAGTCAGAGTTATAGTTTCATTTCCTTATGTGTCATCCAATCTTTAATTGTTAAGCTTTTGGCTTTAACGTGTGAATTTATTTCACATCCAGCAAAGCTTTGATNTTTGCCATCATCAGGAAGTCAACTCAAATGCCTCTGTCACACACACACAGCACAGGGCACAAGAGGAGATAGAGATGTGCACTTGTCTGCATGGATGTGACCTTAGGGCATCACAGAGATGGGATGAGATNTGGGTGCTGTGACCATAAAATGGTGGAATTCAAGATCCTTGGGGAATTGAAGAGGGTGCACAGCAAGAGCTGTCCCACCAGTTCCTCAGAGTTGAAGCACATTGATATGGTGGCTTAAATCACATGTTCTGCTCTTGTCTTATCTGAATTCTACTGAAAACTCATAGGAAGAGCAGTTTGCAGAAGGTTTCATGTGGTATTCCAAGGTAATTTTTTTCTCTTGCACTTTCTGTCCTCCCTCTGACTTTCATCATCACATTTCTTCCCTTCGACATCAAATTTAGTCAAGAACAGCTGAGGAAACTTTACTATTTTTCAAACTGATCCCTAGCTGAATTAATTTCTGTACAATAGTAGTTCTGGAGGTGTGAGCTTCCACCTTCCATGAACTGACCTGTAATGATGAGAAGGGACTAGTTGCCAAGAATACTTATAAGATAACTCATTTTATCCAGGAGATAAAGGCCTTTGTTCTTGGAACTGACAAGTCAGAGTTATAGTTTCATTTCCTTATGTGTCATCCAATCTTTAATTGTTAAGCTTTTGGCTTTAACGTGTGAATTTATTTCACATCCAGCAAAGCTTTGATCCATAATTTACCTCGATAGCTCTAGTTGCTTCTTATGTCCAGAACTATTAAAGCAAGATTAACTTTGTTAAAGTTGGTGGACAGTCACTGCAGTTGTTCCAGTGGAAAACTGATGTCTGTGAAGAAAAGAGTGAAACATCTTGTGGACTCAGTTCTGAAAACCAATTGCTCGAGCCTTCCAGCTAAATTTTTGCATAGCTGAAGTTGTGCAGGTTGCTTAAAAGTTCAGTGCCTTTACAGATGCCCTTTTCCATGTCTTATACATATTAAAATGTTACATAGACAAAATAAGTAAATTAATGCATCTAAATTGAGCAGTCGTTCCCCTTTTTCGCTGCCTAGCTCAGTGAGGTGTTTTACATCATGATTTGCTGATGGTCCTGTCTAAGGTCAAAATCCTCAGCAACAAAGTCTATTTACCCTGAAAAGTTAGTTTAACTACATTGCACATAGCATACTAAAGGAAGCTTCTCCACAGAAGTGTATTTGGAATGGGCACATCAATATGAAAGAACATAGAAACAGAATACTTGTGGGCAATATCTTTGAGTTCCTCTCATGTAATATTTGATACCAGTAACAAATGTATTCAGGTAAATGAAGCCAATAAAATCTCACCATATTTTCTCTTTGCACATTCCCATTTCTATATGCAAGTAAAAAACAGGGGAGATTAATGAAGGAGGAGATTACTGCACTAATGAAGGGATAGGATGAAATGCTAGAGAATAATAAAAGCTTATACAGAACATAATTTATTTTTCAGTGTAGCATACTGACACTATTGCAAATAAAGAATTTGTTCTCATTTTCATTGCAATCTGTTTGCTAATATAATTCAGTTGTAAAACGGGGAGAAAACATTTTTCAAATCTTGCCAAAAGGCTCAACTCATGACACCACCTAAGAAAATCCATATTGCACAGTTTAAACCTGTCCCTGTGGACTTACTGGACTCTTCTTTTTCCACACTAGACTAATTCAAAGCATAATTCCTTCCTTTGATTTGAAATCAAATTCCTTAGTATGGTAGTATAGATTTCTGTGCCATTTTTTCTGCGATGTATATATATCCAATTCTAAATTAGTCTTAAAGGTTAAGGGAAAGACCCGACTATTTTCAGTTTCTTCTCTATTTCCTGACTCCAAGCAAGCACAATATGTGTCTTCTGTAACACCTTCTCCTATTGCTTAGAGAAATGTTTCTGTCCCCAGAAGCAACAGGTCTTCAAAATTATTCTTCTCTGATGATTTTATAATTACACCATTAGACTTTACTCTTTCTTCCTGGTGTTTAAGTGCTTGTCTCCTGTCCTAATGCATCTGTGTCTCCATGTGCTAACCCCACATACATTTAGCAATCAAAAAAAGTGCTTCAGAAACAGACCAAAATGTGTTTCATATATCTTTGTTTCATAGCCCCTAGTTTCCTGGAAATGTTAACACTTACTGTATCTATCCACATTCTTGCAATGCCTTTATTTCTGCATTAGCCTTCACCGTACCTTGCCATCTCCCCCCAGGATGGGCACAGCCTGCCTTGTCAGCCAGCAGCACACTAAGAGGCAGTTAGCATTCAGATAGATCAGGTACTTTGATATTCTGGTTACAGGAAGGTTTCTATGAGTTCAGTGAAGATTTAGTAGCATTTTTTCCCAGCCTGAAGCAAAAGACATTGAAGTTACTAATAATATCAGCATGCCATTAGGAACTGAATTGATTAATTGGCTAGTGAAGGTAAAGCACTATGAAAATATGAAGCACTTCACATTTGGTGCTATTGTGATAATTAAGACCAATTCCTTTCAAATCTTTTTCTCAAGGCTTAGACCCACTGTTAAATTAGCGCGACTTAGCAAGTTATCAAGAATTAGCAGAGCTACAGTAGCTGCCCTCATGTGTACTCTCATTCCATAGCAACAGCCTGATCATTTCATTTCATGTAACTTGTAGTGAAATGCTCACTACATTGTAGTTGGGTTGTTACTGCAAGACAACATCAAGTGACACCGAAAGAAACTGTCTTTCACTCTCCCCATTGCTGTTTAGTCCTCACACTCCCTTCTCTTTACTGGCTGAAACATCTATACAGCTGTGTGGTAAAATAAGTTGAAGAATTGATGCAATCAGGAAAAAAATTATCATTATATATATTTTTTTTTTAATTCATATCCTGAAGACTGGTTAGTTTTCAGCTCCATCTTTTCTCTAAGCTCATGTGAGGCTTGCATGTGATTAGCCCAGAGAAGAGGAAGGGTAGCATTTCTTCTTTTAGTACTGTGGCAGCCTAAAACCTATGTCGAACTACAGCTTGTCTTACCTTAATGTGAATTTATTGTAGGTGAGGAGAACACATAGCACAGGGTAGCCACTTTTGTGAAGGTTGCTAGCCTTAGTAACTTCTTGGTACTGTTGAGCCCTCACTATTCATGATGTTTTGGAAGGAGCTGAACATTTTATGTCATCAGTGTCTTAAATTTAATCAACTGAGAGATAATGAACTCAAATTTTACTGATTTTTGCTTGAAAATTTCAACATCCATGCATGTTCTATTTGTCTTAAGGCATTTTGAAAGTGAAGGCAATAAAGGATTTATCACAGAATTAACTAGGTTGGNTTCTCCTACAGCAAACCCTGTAGTCATAAACTTTATGGCTTAAAAGATTTAAACCACAAAAAGTGAGAATTGTATTTGTGGTTTGCCTGAGAAAATGACAATGAATTTTTAAAGGTAAGACTCATTTTGGGGCCTTCTTCATTGATTTTAGGGAGAGATGGCCTGAAAACTTCAAGCACTTGTAAGCGTCAGACTTACAACCAAAGCAATTGGCAGAGACCAAAGTAACAGTAGATATTACATACTTAAAAATTACTCACCTAAAAAATGCTTATTATTCCCAGTCTACAGATTACTAATTATGTTCATTAGAAATAGAAGTCCAAATCTCATCATGATCCTAGTGACTGAAGTTAGTGTATCTCGTTAAGCCACAAAGCAAACAGAATCTGTATGATTTTGCTATAACTGTCATGGTTGTTTCCTGTGACGGCAGAAGCAAAGTAACTATTGAAAGATTTAGAAAGATGCTTTAAAACCACAGAGTCATAGCATACAGGAAAATATATGCTGTGAGCTATAGAACTGTTTACAACATCTTTGGATGGAAGAAGGAGGCTCAAAGCAAGCCTTTCTACAGGAACAATGGTGACAGCAACCTAAAATATTGGGAGATCTTTCCTATCACAAGGTTTCAAAAAGCTTCTGGGTAGATTATCCAACATATTGGTGTCCCCAGGACATGACCAGCTGTCTCTATGCCACCAGCAGAAAATTATATGTTTATATGTTATATGTTTAGATATATTATAATTATCTGTTTAGATAATTTACTGGCAGACAATTAAGTCACATGAGGAATTTAGATTCCTTGGTAACTTACAACAATTTCTGAGTATTTCAATTTTGGACATATTGTCCAAAGCAGCAGGCATAAATCTCTCCATGAACATGCTCTCTTTGTGCATTCATTTTCTGCTACATGAAAGCCATTTTGAAACAAATATCTGGTCACAGGTTCTTGATTGTGTCTGCAAGACTGTTAAACATTTTAAAGATTTCTTATCAATTTCCTCTGCACAGTGTTTCTTTTATCTCAAGATCACTAGTTTCTCTTTTTATTTCTATGATCTATTGACAACTTAAATGGCTTTACACTTTATAAAGTGCTGTGAATTAGTATGTGTTAGCAGCATGCTGTAATTCTAGAGTGCTGAAATGTGTAATGTCTTTACTGTCTAGACTTTGTAGAGGGAGAAACCCTCCCCCACACTTTCTCATTCAGGGCTAAATATACTGATCTCTCAAATGCCACATCTTCCCATAAAATGGGACTATTGTGCAGAAGTTAGTAGATCTATGCCAACCTGTAGTAATCAGTGATCTTGGTATGAAGAGTTTTTTAATACACATCATTTTAAGCTCATTCTGTGTCACAATCTTCATTCTATTATTCCTCTTTTGACTATCGGTGTTTGTGCTTTTCACTTGAATAAGAATGACCTAGTCCCTTTCTCTGATATTCTCTAAGTGTAACCCCAAAATCTGAGAACAAGAAGCATTTAAAGTAACTTCATAGGTCATCCCCATCAGCTTCTTTAGCCCAGGGCATTTCTTCTTTGTTCTTTCATGAAAGTCATTCCAACAAGGATCCAGAGGCAACAACCTCTGGATGTATGTGTCTGTATGTGCAGAAGCCTTCAATGAATTAAGACACAAACTTTCCAAAGGGGCAGGATTCCCTTTTCAGAGGTGGATTCCCAAAGCACCTACAGAAAATGTTGATGCACTCTTAAGCAGTGCAGTAAAATCCAACTAGCAATTTTTTGACCCTACGGACCAGCTATCCAAATCATCTATTCAGGGCTAATACGACACAATACACATAATAGTTTCCTGCCTTTCCTAAAATGCACTTGGAGACCAGGCGGGATACCTGAAGGCATCTGGAACACTGGATGCCTGTGTACAAACAACAGAAACAAGCCTTCATTTGCCCACACACAGACACCTGAGATGCTCTACCCAATCTGGCCTCCAGACACCCTTGGAAGGGTGAAGGTCTCACACTGGTCCTGTGTCATGTCCAGAAGCCTTCAATGATGTCTTGGATATATTAAAGCCCATCAGTTACCATTAAACCTGTACGTTTAGTGTTACGTGATGATAGTGAGAACTTGAATAGAATTATCTTTTTGATGACTTTTGGCAAGTGAAACCAAGTCAATTTTCTCAGGTGTTGAAAGCTATGGGGTTTTTTTTGCAAGATTCACAGCTTAATTACAACTTTTCAAGGAAGAACTCTGTAGCCAGCTCTGGGGTATCCATTGAGTTAGCCAGGAAGAGTTTGTCAATGAACATTAATATCCCTTATCTAAACTGGATACAAGATGTTATTCCCATTGTTACTTCCCAATGGAACAGTAAAAGGATGATACAGTTGGATCATTTAAAATTAACAGAAAACTAAAACCAGTTTATTAGACTCTTGCCTGCTGCAGATGCAAAGAACTTCAAAGTTCCTAGGAGAGAGGGATACAGTCCTGACAGAATCCAGTGCTGTAAATACACCCTCCAGCTACAGTGTCTGAAAGACAGATGGTTTTCCTTAGCTGTCCTCTTTCCTTTGCTTCTGGAGCCAGACCTGACAACAGCAGGTTCTGCATCTTCCTTTTGCTTTTAGCCATAGCTTAGTGGAAGAGATCAAAAGCAGTCTCCTTAGGTTAGATTTGCTTCTGTTTTTGTCAGGGAGAATACTTAATTGTTTCCCTTGTGCTATATTTGGGACGCACGTTGTATAAAGGAGGTGTGTAGATGAAAATTAATGCAGAACCTGAGATGGATAAAATGCTTTCTATTTGCTACAGTTTACTGTAAAATATCACACTTCCCTTTAATTATTGTTTAGGCAAGATAAAATACTGGCACTTCTTTTGTTAATTTGATATAGTTTTTAAAAAAACTTTGTAACTTCTAACTGACTGTCTCTTTACTAAATTCCCAGACTTGTAATTGTCTATTTCTAGCAACACAGCACTCAGAAATGGGATGTGTGGCTTTGGCAGACTTGTCTCTGCTGACTAGCTCTGAGGTTATATCGGTACTATGGGATAAAGACACTCCTTAAGATTTAGCTTAAACACAAGAAGTCCAAGGTACTTTGCCATTTCCATATGCCTATTTGTCTTTCATTCCTCAGTGTGAGATATTCAGGACCTGCTTAGGAAATGCTGAGTTCAAAGGTCTCAAGTTTTCCTTGCCCAAGGTATTCAGAAGATCAGCCTGTGTTTGCATTTGAGCATGGAACTGTGATGGTGTCAAACCTGAGTCTGGACTTGAGCTCTGCCTTGGAACTTGACACTCTGTGATCATAATCTGAGCATCTTGGGCAGAGCAGTTTGGGATCTCTACCTGAAATGATGGTGACACTCTCTAAAAGACAGGCTCCTTCAATGTAGCTGTGTGCACATATATTTTTCACAAAGACATATGTCCTCCTTAGAACAAGACTTTGCCTAAAGGAAATTTTATAGTTCTAACCTTGCAGGACTCATTCACCTGTCATTTATGTCAGAGCTGGTTGACTGGTTTCAGCAAAACTTACTCAAAAATAAGGATTGAATCAGACCCTCATTCTTTCACTGTAACTAGCAAATTTGTTGGTTGTGCAGTTTGAGTGCTTGGAAGCAAGAATAGGAGCACATAGCAGTGTTAATATAAATTTATAATCTATTTTATGTTGTTGGTAGGTTTTCATCACTTTTTTTCTTTTTTTTTTGGTGATGTTATTACTTTTACACATCCGGACACCTAAGTTAAGGAAAGTACATAATTATGATGCTTTTATATGCATTACTCTTATCTAAAGATAGCCAGATGTGCATTTTCAAAATTATAATTCTAAGACTTTCTTCAGGAGACTGAATATCTTAGGCCAGCAGGAACTGTGAAGGGGGAAAAACAGTTATTTTGCTGTTTTTTCTTATTATACCCAGGTCTGATGCTATGTGAAAGAGATCATTCAGCTAAGAAAATGACACAAAATTGGTATGATAAAGCAAAATCTGGTGTAATCAGAAATATTTGCACTTCCAACATTTTTCTTCATCTTGACTTATTTCTAAAAAATATTCCAACTTCACAGAAGGACCTCAAGCATCAAGATGCTCCTTACTGCACAAGTAACTGTCTGTTGAGGTGCTGGCTTGCAGCTTCAGTAAGGGACAGTGCATGCCCAGGGAGGGCTGGAGGGAAGAAACCACTCAACTCTTCTTTTCAAAAAAACCAGGATAATGTGGCTGTTTCCTTCAAAGCTTCTCCAGTTATCCCATTTCTTCCCCCCATACCCACTCAACTGAAGGAGAGCCTTCATGATCCAGCCCAGTGTGTATAACAATGCAGAGAGACACCTGCTTTTATATGTTTGTATTATATTTATATAGCTTGTTTTCCAAAATCCCTCATTCTGACAACACTGCTCATGAATAGCAGAGATGAAGCAATGCCATGTAAATGTACCACCTATGCCTCAGGTCCAAAAGGGATCGCTATAACTCGCTGTGTGACAGTTCATAGAGATGCAACTCCTATTTGCTGAATTATGCAAATAATCATATCAGCCTTGTGTGCATAAGGTCACATGAGGTGAAATGAAATAAAGTGACTGAGAAGGGCTGGAAAAACACAAGTTTGGCTGACTGGTCTGACACACGAACCCAAGGAGAGATGGTGATGAGGATGAGACCTCCCTTCAACAGCAGAGAAACCTCAGATTAGCCGAAAGTAACCAAGAATCACTGCTAGAAGGCAATTTCAAGTGCTTTCGCCTCTAAAAGATGGCAGTCTGCAGACAGGGAAATTGGAAACGGAAGGTGAAGGTTAGCAAGTCATTCTCAAAAAGGTTTGTCATCAATTCATAGCTATGTTTTGCCTTGACAGTAAGTACACAGTGCAGGGCTTTTCTTGCTTTTCTGCTGCGCTTTTAAAATCAGGAGTTTGATTAAAGTCATTAAAGAGTACCAAACTCTTTGTTTAGAAAAGTCTGAAGACCTCCCACAGGAACGAGCCTTCATTCGGCTTCTCCTGGTGTCCCAGCATAACAATTATTCCACTGTTGTGCTCTCTATAGAAGACAAATATTTAATGACTTTTGATAGACACTTCAGACTATATCTCTTTGATCCACATTTGTGATTCAGATTCTCTTCCTTCCTTTCATACTTTATTACCAAAGGGAAAAACTGCTTCCTGACAGGTTTGCAGGTTCTAATAAGCCCCTCAATTCCCTCACATCAGAACTCATGGCAGTTGCAACAGGAGTGATTGCTCTTTCTGACTTTTTTTTCTTTTTCTGTGCTTCTGGCCAGTCTGAGACAGGGCTTTGTGGGAAGTTTGAGGACAGCTGGAAGTCTTAATAAGCTAGAGTGTGAAAGATCAAATTGAAGGTAAAAAGCAGTTTTTAATTGCATGTTTGCTTTTTTCATTCCTACTTTCCTCAGCACTCTCTCCACACACAAACTTCCTTATGATGATCCCTCAAAGGGAGATGAACATCCTGTTGCTGTGTCTTTACTCATGGATTTACTGACACCAGATATTGTCTCATTCTGTGTTCTAAACTGGAAAAGAGTTAAATCCAACCTCTTTTATGAAGCTGCCTGGCAGGAGCCAGGAGGCAGAGAGATGCCATGCAGGGGGTGGGAGAGAGCCTTGGTCTCAGTGGAGCAGATGGCTGGTCTTCTGGGGACAAAGCTACAACAAATCTTCTCATGGATGGGAGGCAGTGAGGCAGCAACTCCTTCTCTCAGCTCTGCGAGTGACCAGGGATTAGATCTGACGTGCTGGTTCAGTGGGTTTCAGCTGTGGAGCACATTCAGTACAATTTGCCACAATAAACCTGCAGCTTCCTTTGGCAATGAGAGGCAGCCACTGGGTCCTGTCAGGGAGAAAGCATTTCAAATGTATATAGCCACATCTCTGCATTGTATATTCTCCTAAACAAGTATAAAACTTCTGTACTTGCTGGCACAGACAGATGTAGAAATATGATAGATATTGGTTTTCTGAGAGGAAATGCATTAGAATTAGATGTGCAGCTGTGTTAGTAATCGCTCTAAGAGCTCTAAACGCCTTATCATTTGTCAGATAAGACTGGAGATATTTATTATTATTTTCTCCTGAAGAACCTGTTTCAATTTAATTATTCAGGCCACTCTTTTCAGTTTGCCATCCCCTTTCTGGCACTTTCAAGAACTGGAGAGTATTGCCATGTGAACCACGGTGGGGTGACATCTGAGGGCCTCGACTCTTTCCTTGACCCTTCGTCTTTCTCAGAAAAAGCTTAGGCTTTTCTCCTGTAGGTTACAAGGACAACGTGTCCTACATAATTTCATATGGCACTATGTGTAAAATACTGTCATGTCTGAGAATTGTTTGCACCCATTGTTGTTGATGATGATGATTCAGATCACATCCTTTAAGAATGAAAGCTGAGGTGCAAAATCTATGTCTGGATATACAAAATGTCTCCTCTCAGGCATACTTTGATGATTGACATGTCTTCTTTGATGTTAAAGGGTTTGTCTTCACAGCCTAAACCCAGTCCATCTCAGACTTTGAAGCTTTTTCACCACCTTTTCCAAATATTCTACCAGCATTTTACCTGAATGGGCTGGAGAGGCTGGAATTAAATGTTTATTAAAAGCACTGTTCCTTGTCTCCAAAAAAATGAGTGAGGACAATTTTTATGTTGGCCACATTTAATCAAAGGTTTCAGATTCAGTACACTGGCCACAGAGGTGCTTTCCTGGGAGAGGCAGAATATTCTGTGAGCTGTAATTCTTTTTTACAGACTTCCTACCCTGTTAAGGTTCACAGAAGATGCCAGCCCAGCAGCTCTACAGCCATCTCTAAAGACAGCAGAGCAAAGGTAGCAGTAATTTAGCTGCTCAAACCATGCTTGTGTGCAAGCCACAAGCACCCTCAGCACTTTCAGCACATCCTAGGGAGAGTCTGACCTCAAGCTTAGGCAAGGGGATTTCAGTGCCATATTTCAGCCTTGGCCTAGCCAGAGCAAGGGGATTTTGCACTACAGTCTATGTCTTGTTTGATGTACCTGGTCCTTCTCCACCTCTGCTTCACCTTGCTTTAAAAGATCCTTTCACTCCATCCCGAGTTTCCCTGCTTACAGTGAGCTGAGACAGTGAGCCCCAAAATCTGCCTTCTTTTTAGGCAGAAAATTAATAATTGGAGGCAATGATGGTTGTGTCTCATCTGTGCTACACAATTTTCCTCCCAGCAGCTAATTTTCTACTCTTCATATTTCAGGTTTTGACAGCTACAATATCATCTTTTACCAATACTCTGGCTGCACTTCGGTACCTTGCTCCATTCTCTGTACCATTTTTATGAGATCCTTGCTCCTCTATATCTTCTCAACTGTTCTGCACAGCTCTTTACTCTCCCTTGTAATCCCTCTCATTTCTCTTCCTTTTTTCTTTGTCTTTTTCCTGGCACTTTTCTTTCTGGTCTCTTGCACTGGAATAGCATCATCATTTCAAACTTCTCTATTGTCTTCTCTCAATCCTCCTTCCACTTCCTCACTCCTTTTTCCACCTCCTCTTTTCTGGTTTATTCTAAACATTCTTCTGCTCCCTGACTTTCTCTTGTCTAAAAAGTGGTGCTTCTCTTTGGGAAACAGGCTTCCTCTAAACAACATGCAGGGATGAAACAGTTCTATTGCATTTAAAAAAATCAACAATGGTTTGGAGAACTTCTCAGTCACCTGTTTACTCATTTTTGTTATTGAAAATTGGAAGCATTTCAGTTGATCTGGGAACTTGGATAGACATGTTTTATAAAGAGTGAAAAAATGCAATGGTGGTTTTGTCACAGAAAAAACTCTACAAGAAATCACTTGAACTATATATTTTCCATGACAATTTCCTTTCGGTTGAAACACACATACACAAAAAGATGTGTGGGTGCATAAACATACAGATATAATTAAGAAAAAAAGAGACAATACTCAAATGCCTTCTTTTAAATATTTACAATTACTCATTCTGACAAAAGTATGGCCTAATTTATTTTTATGGGGTTTATTACCCCTTTTCTTAACTCTTCTTTGTTCATCATTTTATATTTGTCTCATTTAGACTGTGACACTAAAGGAGCATGAATTGCTTTTTTCAATCTCTAGAAATTGACAGGTTGTATCTGGCTGCTCAAGAATATATGACAATAAACTTATATTTATCATATTGCACACACATATATATACACAAAAATGACAAAAAATAAAGAAGGAGTTTCTGTTTGTAAATTACTCAGCCTGTCCATCCAGAAAACCAGCAGGAGTCCAAATATTTCACATTACACTGGCTATGAAGTCCCCTGGTGCAATCTTGTACTTGAACATGTGCTTAATCTTATGAATATTACGTTGACAGTCAGGGTACATAAAACACAGTGGAAGTTAAACATATACTTAATTGCTTTCCTGAAATATGACAATTTAAAACCAACAGGCTAGAGGTGGAAAGAACAGTAACCCCTATTCATGCTCCTCAACACTGTCATTTTTAAAACTGTGCCTAAGGAGGAAAAAAACAATTCATAAGAGATTTATGTTTTTCACAGCTACTTGGTGAGAAAAGTGCAAGGAATTCCCAAATGTGTGACTAGGCTTGCAGGAAGTGATTATCCGAAGTAAGTGAGCTACCACAAATGGATTAGGCACAGGCAATGTGTATTCATATGTCTGTGGTGGATATGATGGAAATAGTATATCCAAGAAGGCACATCTAATGTGTTTCTGAGTTAGCAGTTAACACTTTTCTTTAGCCTCCGGTGATTTATTCAATAACGGTTGTTGGGCTCAGACAAAAAAGGGATACGAAAATAAAGTATCTCAAGAAAGGTCAGATGACCACCAATCAGAAGATATAATACAATGCAAAGTTACTTGTCCAGAGGTGAATTCACTGAATTATGGTTTCATTTGCTTGATTCCCTCTCATCTTCAAGATGTACAGTCAAGTTAATTTGTCAAAGTTCTGCCCTGTTTGATTCTTCAGAATAAGCTCTGCATTTATAAAAACAGCTTCTCCTTCCTCAAGGTCTTAAGCCTCAGGGTAAAAAAAAAATGGTTTTTTAAACACTTTCTTACGAGCAGGCAGAAGGGACTTTAGCAAAGATTTCTGAACAGCTTAGAAATGCAGTCAGTTTATAAAGTCCTGAAAAAACATGTTTATTTGTGCACAATTCGATGTACTTATGGTACAGACTGTATAAAGTGCCAAAGTCAGGTTTTCCAAAGAACAAGGATTGTGTCACTCCATCTGTTTTGTTTTTCAGAGACCCCACAACAGGAGCTGCAGTTCCTGCTGGGATCTGCACTTTTTGCTCGTATGCTCTTGGCGACACTGGGAAAAGAAGTTTGTAACTCTCTGATGTAGGAAAAGACACCACAACTTTGGGGAAAAGGGTTCTTCTGCTTCTATTGTGCTTCTGCTGCTATTTCTGTTGGGTGGGCTGATGGTTTGACCACCCATTGCTTATACTGGGCTGTGTTATTTCTTTATCCCCACAGCTCAGTGTCCCTAACAGACCTACAAGGGTCTTCATCCAAGCCAAGTAAAAAAGCTGTCCTTCTTGAACCTTCCCTGTCAGTTACAAATTAGATTAATGGAGGCACAAAAGAGGCAGAGAATGAGAGGAGGACAGACACCAAATAGAAGAAAGGCAAGAAAGGCAGAAAGCAGAAGAATGTAAAGAACTTCAAGATCTCAGCAGTTAAAAGTCTGCCCAAAAATGAGATAGGAATAAGAGTGTGTATCAGATGTTTAAGGAATAGACAAAACCATTCTGAGATATTTTGCCAAACACTTGACACCCTGGACACAGGAAACAGAATTATTACACTGAAAGGAAATGCAAACACACACAACAGAATGTGTGAATAATGTTAATTACGTCCTGTAAACTGATATCTTTAGGAGTATGATTTAAGCATTCTAGACTAAGCTGAATTTTGCCCTTTAAGACATACTTTTCCTTATGCTTCTTTCTCATTACATGCTCCTAAGTAAAAGGAGGTAAAACCTTCTCATGGTGTTACGAGAAAAAATAAGATTTCTTTTTTTTTCATGAGGAAGCAAAGGAGAAGGCAAGAGGAAGAGACAGGTGGCTCTTGTTTCATTTAAACCAAAAATAAACTTTGTTTGAGCTGTGGGTTTTCTTTGCTAGTTGTTTTATAAAACTGTACAATCATAATGATGGATCATGATCTCCAAACTGTTGGATGATAGTGCAGACTAACGGGAATAACACTGCAGCATGGTACATTGTGGAGATGCCCCGTTACCAACTCAACAGTCCATTTGCATACATTTGCTGATATAAGAAGGTGTAAAGAGAAATTCTTTTGATCTTGAACTGGCAAACATTTTGTCTGAGAGCAAAGAAAATTTTTAACTGAAGTACATGAAATATGTGTTCTGTCCCATGATAGCTGTGTATGTTTAACTAAAAGGACAAAAAAGAATATTTTGATTGTAAAAATAATCAATAGGACAGTTAAGATCAAGGCACAGGCCGTGAGGGATGCAATCAGTGTCTAAAGTCTGTTAGGATATGCCTATGCTATGTGTTTTTTCACTTGCTGAAGTACAGCATTGGGCTGAAACAGCAGCTGTCAAACTGCCTGCATCTCTCCAGGGTGCCTGGAGGGCCTCATTCAGCATGAAACACTGTGTGATGACAACCACCACACCTCTGCCATGTCACTCTGCCACAACTCCTAGGCCTGTATGTAGTTTGTTCAATAACAGGCACCAGTCTCCAGGTGTCTTTCAGCTGTAGAAAACACCACAAGGCAGAGAGTAGTATGGGCTGTCAGTTAGTATGTAGACTCATAATTTTTATTAGAAGTAATAAACAAAGAAGAAGTATCAGAAGTAAAGATTTGGGTACAAGTGTATCAAACCTGGGACTGCTGGGGAAAAACTTTAAGTGGTAAGTTGGTTATCTGGGAGATGGGGATGGCACACAAGGGGTGCCTGTCAGGCATCCCTGCACCCAGTCATTGTAGTTTTTGGGGTGTGTGAATGATCTTGCTTCTATGGCCAGCAAGGACTTGGCGTTCCTCCTGGCATTGATGGGGGAAGACTAGGGGTTCTCTTCCTGACACCCAATCATAACTGAATTTTCAATATGCATTTGTGGAAGCAAATACACACAACACCCATAAAATTACCTGCAGTGTGGGTGGTTTCCATTTTCCTACTTGTGGAGGGTGGAAATTACATCTTTGAGAATGCTGTGCTCTGTCAGATATTAGAGGCTTAAACATGGTTCATTTAGAACATGGTGTGCTAGAAATTAAGAATTCCATGATAAAACTCTTCTAGAATATCAATGTGAGACCCTCTTGCAGAGCCCTTGATCCTTTACAAAGAAGGAGATATGTTTCCAATGCTCCAGGCAGAGCACGACAGCCCTCCCACATGCAGTGGATCCCTTTTCCTCTCTTCAAGCATGCTTTTAATCATGCCTGGTCATGAAGCCTGTAATCTACATTGATGCCCCATTAAAATACTTGTCTATAAGGTACAACACATTTAGAAAACTCAGCTTTTTCCTTCTCTCTTAAAGTGTACTCAGCCTGTGATTCTGCATAAGAAAACATATTTGAGCTGACTGGTACCATTCCCATCCTCCAGACAGTTCCACTCGGTTTTAATCTGATTATTCTTGAAAGTTTTCAGACTCTCTGTGGATGCCCACAGAGGTTTTGAGGTCTTTGAGGATCATGTTTTTCTTCCTAGCTGGTTGATAAATATTTCTCAGGGTCTCCTGACATCTGAATATCCTTGTATTAGTTGAATCCTTATTAACAGAGCACTACATTTCAACTAAAATCAAATCAGTAGCACCCAGTGTGAGATCTGCTTTCTCTTTACATCTGCATAAGTTAAGTTTGATTTGTTGGTCTATTTTACTCCAGGGTTTGTTCATTTGTTCCTCTTTTTATGTATTTAACTTGTGCTAGTTACTTCAAAACTATAACTCGACTCCCCTGTCTCCCCACCCCCAATTTTTACTTATCTTCTTGTCCCTTTGGAAATATAACTGTATGCACTTTCTTTATCTCTGTGTGGGGCCAAATCTCTTATCACACAATTTACATTCTTCAGGAGACAGCCCTGGCAATACTGTAATAGTTTATCACTAGACTGATAGTTAATAGCTCTGACTTTCTTGTCATAATAAGCACTTTTTGTCTCCATTGTGCCTTTTCTTTGGCTTCCTCTTGTCTATTTGCTTTCCTTATTAAATGCAGAGCACTCAATTTCTCTAATGTGTTATATTTTCTTCTGAAGAAATCTTTGCTTCCTACTGCTTTTTCTTCACTATGTGCTCAATCCTCTTCAATTGTTCTCCCAATTACTATCTCAAACACAGAAAGACCTGAAATGTCTTGGGGTGCTTCCAAAACAGAAAATACTGTGGGAAAGAAAAATAGCCAGTGCACTTACTTCATCTTTAATTAATATATGCGTCTCTCTGTATAAGTGCACTTGTCAGGTTAAATGCCACAGAGAATCCTTCCCTTTTGTTGTCATTGATGGCAGAGGCATCAGCCCAATCTTTAAGTGGCCTGTGAATGCTGAACCTATCCTGAAAAAAATCACATTTAATAAATCAGGTGAAGAAAGGAAAGAAGAGGAAACAGGAAGAATTAAAAAAAAAAAACAAAAACAAAACAAAACAACACATTGAAAGTAGCTATTAATTCTATATTCCCTGGGATAATATAGGACTCCAGCTGAGAAACCAGATGGAGCTGGACTGAGCTTACTCTACACAGGAAAAATAAGGGCTTGGTTGATGTTTTTTCCCCTTTACCAGGGTCTGTCTTCTATTTGATTGTTTACCTTGTGAGTAACCACCTTGGACCAATTGTCTGAGCATACTTTATAATGTCATATTTCTTAAATGGAAAACCATGTCTGAATCATAGGTCTACTATTCCTTCTCCAATTTAGTTTTCATTGTCATTTGCAATTCAAACCACATAAATCAACTGAACATAGCAGAAGACATTGTAACTAGGAATTTTATTTGTCTGAATTCTCTTACTCATTGCTTCATGACTTCACTGACTACTGTCAATAATCTTATTTTATGCACCTTTATATGTCCTAAAGCAAATAATTTACAATTTTTGTTTCATGTTAAAATAATGAGGTGGAATTAGGGATGATTGGGATTTTTATTTTGTTTTGTTTTGTTTTACCAGAAAAGATACTTCATTGCATGCTGTGATTGCAATGATGTCAAGAACAAGAAGCCAGTCCAGACAAGCTGTACCTTTTCAAAATCCTCAGTGAAATTTACTGTTCAGTAAAACAGGCAGTGGAGTACGTGCATGATATCAATGTGAATTAGAAAC
Source organism: Calyptomena viridis (assembly GCA_013390005.1). Lineage (NCBI taxonomy): Eukaryota > Metazoa > Chordata > Aves > Passeriformes > Eurylaimidae > Calyptomena > Calyptomena viridis. The sequence goes on from WEIV01009790.1 coordinate 28,273, forward strand.
ACCACAGGGAAGGAAAGTATGAGAAACAATGAGAAAGCATATAATAATGAGAATGTACATTTTACAAAAGGGGAAACACTTTTGCTAATATAAATTTTACAGGGTTTAAAATGTTCTTAAATAAAGCTCTGTTGTCTCAGCTGTTTTTAAATACTGATGCCTTTGGTAGAAATACTATGTCTTTGTAGTTTTACAAATGTGAAGTGGTGACTTCATAGCTATGTAAGATAACTACCTGGTGTCCAAGGTTTCCTTTGACTATGGCCAAATAATTCAAGTAACTTGCTCTTCAAGACTGTGAACAATCACACCTAGAAACAAGAAAGTCAGAGTAGGAAATCAAACAATTGCTCAAGAGAAAGTCTCTTGGGGTCCATTCAAAGTCTAGTGTCTAAGAACATTCCAGGGTGAGAAAAAACATGATTAAAATATTTAAATAAGGCAAGCGTAGCTTTACCAAAAGCATATGGTAGACATTACAATCAGATATTTTATGTATTTATTTGGGAAACCAACTTATTGTGAGCTTCCTGTGCAGGCAAACTGTATTTCAACTTCATAATAAAACTATGGAAGTAACAGAGGGTGGTTTTTTCAATTGACAGGGAACGTGACACTTACTTGGTGTAGAAGCAGTCAGCAAAAGTTATGTTTCCATATGATTTGGGGGCACTTTGGAGCTACTAAATTAATGTTCATTGCTCCTCCTACAGTGTCTCAGTTGTATGCATCACGTACTTGGTCCTTATCTTAGTGAATCTAATAACTTTAGCTCTCTCTATAAAAACAATTCAGTGCCTGAAGGTTATAAATAAAACATACAAGTATATGCATAAAAATCTATATTAAGATGGCAGACAAGAGAAAATAAGATATGCCCAGAAAAGACTGAGAGGCTGAATTTGGGCTTAATATGGAAGAGTATAAAAATAATTTATCCTTGCAGAAAGGCATTACCTGTGTAATACTACAAAAGGTTGAGAGAATTCCAGGTTCAGCTACAAACAGTTACATGGAATCCAAGTGGGAATAGACTTTAAATGAAATTCTAAAGGCAAATGGATTATGTAAACACTTTTGCTCAGAGCCTGCTTTCCTATTGATTTTAAATGTATTTGGAACAGATTTTGGAGAAGAATAAGGAAACTCCAGTTCTTTGGGTCAACATGCTGGGCTTGAGTCTCTGGGGTCTCACTGTGGTACAGAGGTATTGCTCTCCACATCAATTATCTGCTAATTTTAGCAAGGTGACACTCCTACAAAATGGAGATCTTGGTGTATTCTGAAAAAAATGGTATGATTTAAAGCTTATCTCATTAGCAGCTGCAGTGGACTTGAATCTTTGTGTCAGCTCATGGAACACAGCATGTGCTGTTGGCATTGTGCTAGATATTCAACAGAGAGAGAGTATTTTGGTTTTGGTTTTTTTCTTATTTGTTATTTTTCCCTCCACATGGTTACTTCTGTGGCCTTTTAGATACAGCAGGTCTTTTTTTTTCAATTATTTCCTTGGTTTGTGTGGCATAGGGGGGTGTCACAGGCACAGATTCTGTCACTGTTCCTCATCACTGGTCCCTCTGGTAAAGTAAGTTCATGGCCTGGGATATCAGTTGGAATTCCACTCACTGAGGCAGATATGGGTGGACTCCTTCCTAGAAGAATTAATCAGCCTTGGATAATGCTGTCTTTTTATGAACTGGTCCATTGAATACTCACTGGTATCTAATATTCTGTGTCAACTTTGTAATAAATTTAGACCCATATCCTGGATCTGCAGAGCAGGCTGCGTATCCTGAGAGGGAACCACCATATGAGGGATTACTTTTCCACAAGGGAAGTGGCCACCCATGTGCCCAAGTCCTACTCCATGTGTCAGTCTGACAGTCAGAGAGCAGGCCCCCTGTTAGGTTGGACTTGAGCAGTCCTTGCTCATCTGGACCAGGAGCTCTGCAAGATGTGTTCCAGGGAGGCTGCCATCTGAGAGCACCCTCCTCCTCAGCTGTGTTGCTGAAAAGTACTGCTGACACAGTACTGGGGCTGTTACTGGTGTCTTCCCTGTTGGTCTGTGCATTTGGGTGGGTCAAAAAGAGCATCTACAGTGCATAGGCACCCAGAGATCTGAGCTCTCCTCACTGCTGGGACCTGCCTTCCTTCTGGGAAATCAATGGCAGTTCTCTCTGCAGATCCCAGAGCAATGCGTGATAGAAAAAGTCTGGTTTTCTGTTTTTCTTAGTAAGTCTCTGTAAGAAATCAAAAAGAGTTTCAGCATTGTATATACAAAGTTCATGCAATTCCTCCTCCTCCTCCAAGGACTTTAAATCATTCAAGCTAATCTAATTATTTTACCAAGTAGCAAGCTAGTTTCTCCTTATGCAAAACACCCCAAATATTGTAAAGACTCCAAGTTATCTGGCCACCTTCCAGTTAATTAACTTAACACTGAAGGAAGTACTGAAAACAAAATTAAAAGCCATCCAATTTCTAGTCATCCCAATTCCTCACAAAAAGTAATAGCGTTACATCTGTCTTTACTCAGAATATGTAAGCTACTTTCATATGACCCTAAATCCCCTGTTTTTATTTCACATTCTTAATCACAACTTGATTAAAAGAAAAAAAAGAAAAAAAGCACAGACCCACACACAACTGATTAAGTTACACAAAGAAATAATACAGGCATTTACTTTGTTGAAATTCAAAGAAAATCATCTGGCCCAGCACATTCCACCGAAGCCTTCAGACAACAGGGAATCCATGAGCAGCCAAATCAAAGGTATAATCAGCAAAACAAGAGCAACGTGTTGCCAGAGGGGTCACTCATATGCTTGGATCCTTGTTGACTCTAGGAAGACAGGGAATTTGGGTAGCTGTGCAGGTACATAACAGCTGCTTTCCTACATGACTGAGAGGCAACTGGGTAGAGATCAAAGAGGGGCTTTTGGAATGGAATCCCATTTCTGTTGACACCTTGATCACACTTCTGTTCATGTATTGTTGGCAGTGGGTGTGGTCGTATGTGTAAAATTAAGAACACAAGAAAATCTTTGCACAATAGCCATCTCAATTGGCTTTGTTCCTGTACACCTGGAAAAACTGATAAACTTCACTTTTCAGTAGGATCATGTCCTTTTTGGTAGCTTTTTTTTCATGATTACATTTAATAAACACAAGCTTAGTGCAGATACCAAAAGAGTATAACGTCTGAGCTGGTCAAGTCTCTCTTGTTTTCCTGCTCCTTCCTGTCCTAGTCCACATCCTCAGAGCAAAGCAGGATCTGATGCTCAGTCAGAAAACCCTATGCTTTTTACCCAGCTCTGTCATTAGATAATAAACTTTGCAAGTTTATTGCAGCTTGATCTCTGTATGTCAACCCACTCTCCTCATCCTGTGAATTGTGCACAGACCTTTCTTCTCTCCCTGTAGCTTGGAGAGTGAAAATGGGGATATTAGTCCAGCCCTAGGGAGATGTGAAATGTTGCATGGGACAAAATCACGCTTCGAGCAAGGCACAGATTTAGTGTTAGCTCTGCACACAGTGGTGTGAGAGAAAGTGAAGTGCTAATGTCAGTCAAGAAAAAATCTTCACTTTTCCATCATGCTCACTCAGCTTAGGAGAGCTCACAAATAATGAAACTCACATAGGGAAAATCAATATTACATTAAATGACATATACAAAGAGCTCTCCAAAGTCAACACCAAGTCAGGTTAATGAGCTACAGGATAGTCTTGCTGCACTGTTTGATGCAATCTGAAGTGTTATTCTGTATGTTCACATCTGGAATATAATGTCTTTTCAATATTTTTTTTATGCTTTTAACTTTAATCCTACTTTTTTATTCCCTTTTGCACTTGAGCAATATTTTCTGAGAGAGAAATAAGTACATCTCTGTCTGTCCTTTCCAGTCTTCTCAAGGAGATAGGTGTAAAGGATGTGATCTTGCACCAGTGAAATCAGGGGAGTGCTACTGTTGAATGAATACACAGACACATCAAACTCATGCTGCAGAAAGATGTTCATGCATTTACCTCTCGTTGATCTCTGTGTTCTCTACCCTGAGCTCCTCAGCATCCTCTATTTTTTGTAAGCACAGCCAGAATTGAAGGAAAATGGCTTTCCTCAACATGTCATGCACATATGCAGTGCAGTACATACCATCTTTCATTTTCATGCAATGCCTGATCGAAAGCAGCTCAGAACTATTTCAGGATCTGAATATTCAGCCATTTAAAAAGACCTCTGTTTCTAAGCTGGTTTTGAAGACTGGTGTCCTGGACAGGACTCAGTTAACTGCTACTCTCTGTACTTAAAAATGTTGGTTCACCAACTCTCCCTGTTCCTGGTGCTGAATTCTGAGGGCTCTTGAAACCCACTGGGAGGTATGATCATTACATTAATAGACTCTAAAGATATGTTTTGAATTTGTTATAAAATACCTGTTAAAATATTAAACACACCTCTCACATTTAAACCCCTCAGGTTTCCCATTATGCTCCTACACCTCTCTCACCTCTGGGGCTCAGGTTGAAAAATGCTCCCAACAGCAAGTTTGCTACTTCAGATCCCATGTTAAAATGGAACAGATCCACTGCCTCTTTAGCCTTTGTGTCACTCAGAGTGTTGGTAGAGCCTTTCCCATACCTTCATTCATGAAGCTTAGCCATGATGATGATGGCTCAGAGACTTCATCTAAAAGTGAGAGATCCACATTCAAATCCTTTTCCTTAAACCATGTTCTCAGCCTGGGTACCAAAAAGATGAGTGTGGCTGGGAAACACACACAAAGACGGGGCAGGAATTTATGAAGAAGGATCAGTCTGTGATTTCCCATGGGAAAATGTAGGAGTCAGATTTAGTGGGCACCTAATAAAGAGGGCTCTAAGGAGAGGATCTGTATGTATTTCTGGAAATAACAAGGGAAGTCCAAGGAAATCAGCTTGTTCTAGATCAGTCTCTGGGCTTCCCCCAGAACACTGGTTGTATCTACTTATGCTTGGTGAAAATGGTCTGGAAAATGCAGCTAACCTAAAGTCAAGGGTATCTGGGCAGCCTCCCAGAGAAAATGGGATCAGAGCAGTGCTAACTCATTTGCTCTGCGTTGATTCCTGTTCCATGGCATTCACCCACTGCTGAAACAAGTCCCAAGACTCTGTATAGCATTTTTGCAAAGGCAAAGCCTGCCTCCACAGCAGATGAGCTATTACTATGCTTATAGTATAGTAGGTTCCATGCCTAAAGTCATTAGGGATTGTATGTCCCACTAAAACAATAAAAATCAGTGTTAATGATCAGTTCAATGTTCCACCAGAGGAACATGAGTTCCTGTTATATACAGGAGCTCATACAATGACCCCAGGGTGAAATCAGTATCCTGCTTAGTCTCCTGATTCTACTTCCCTGTGCCAAGCACTTTTCAGCTTAGATCTCATTTGTCTTTTCTCATGCAATTTCTTAATGCTAGAGCATAAAGACATGATGACCTTAGAGAACAGTGTGGGGTACACATGCATTTCAGATGAGAGCTTTGTGGGTCCTAGAGGGAAACATTTCTATTTGTTCTTTGTCTGTTCATGAGAGGATCTCTCCAGCCCCTGCCTATATTACATTTCCTTTTATTCAGCATTACAGCTCAAAATCAGACGGAGAACAGTAGCATCATTTCTTTATCAGTGCTACAGAAACCTCCTCAGAGATGTGTGTGTTTTTAATGGAATCCATTTCTGCTAAAAGAGCCCACAACCCTTCTCAGGGAGGCACTTCTTTCAGTACATAAAATGAACATTAATACTAAATCCCACTCACACTGTGGCAGACTGCTAGGATTACACCCTGCTTCTCATTGTATGCTACAAGTTCACAGAGCTTTTAAGGGATGATTTGTAGCTCTGACAACAGTGGGAAAAGAATTTTTGCAACACAACTAACTGTTTTTCTGCTAGTATAATCATCTTTCAGTTGTCTATTTTGCCAGATTGCATCAATTCCTAGAAAACACCAATTAACACCCATTTGTACAGAAAAAGCTACTAATTGGAAAGTACATTTGCAAGTGTCTGCTATAAAACATGAACATGTTTTTCATATTCATTTCCAACATGTAAGATAAGATACATTGTCCTTATGGGCTGGAATGTTCTTTAGTGCTAACTCATAATCCCTACTGCTTGAAGACATCTAGATAACTTCATTTTCTGAACCAGCTTCTTTTACTCCTTAGGGTGTCTTCTTCACCTACATGGAGGCAATGTAAAGTGTTACAACCATGATAAATTAACAGAGAGTTTGGATCTGATAGTCTAGAACACGGTGTGCACACATGTAAAGTGATAAAATGTTAGCAGGTGCCATGTTGTTTCCCCTGTTTCTTACTGAGACTTAGATTGATTAGCTCTAAAATATGTGATCCATTTGCAGAGAAAGGAAATCTTGTGTGAGAAACCCAAAAGTGAGGTTCCAGGATGATGTCGACCTCAGTAAGATATCGTCATTTATTATCATTATCATCAGCAGAGAACATAACCCCAAATCTCCCGTAAGTTCCTGAGATGTCAGTTTATTCCCATGATTTTGTGGGCAGAAGGGAGAAATGAAGAAGTGGAGGATGAAGGAGAAAAGCTGGAGAAAAATCAATCTGTCATTTCAAATAAAATTGATATTTCAAATGAAATTAACATAAAATCTACTGTGGCTTCTCCACAGTTTTAAGTGTTATGTGTTGGACATAAATGTATCACAGATATAGAAATTTGAGATCAACTGCTCCAGTGAACTATTACAAGCAAACACAAGGGGAAGGGCAAGTATGATAAGAAGATGTTTGATCAGAGGTCAGAAGACTCCAGACACCCAGGGATTGCAGACAAAGTCCATATGTTGTATGTAAGAGTTGAAATGAAACATAAGTCAATATAAAAAAAGTAATGCAGAATTATTTTATCACTGTACTGGTTTTTCTGACCTAGAAGGTTCTTTGTTCACAACAGCTTTCACAAAAGAAAAAGGAAAAAAAATGGCACTTGATGCTTCTTCCCAGCTGGTTTCATGAAATGTCTTTGACTTTCCCTAATTTATGTAGAGTTGGTTTTCATGTCTGCAATATGTTGTGTGAAATAAAGGGCCAAATGTAGAGAAACAATATAATTTTCAGCAGAGGAAGCATCCCTCTTCAATGAAAAATTAGCATTTCACAGCAACTAGGAAAAAAACCCCTCTTCTTCCAAGCAAGATCAAAAGGGATAATCCAGAGAGAGGTATTGAGCTGCCACTTTGGTACTCGGCAGATGTGAGGTCTCAGTTATCTTCCCAACAGTGAGTCTGAGGCATCACAGCTGCAAGGACAATGGTTCACAGAGAAAGACCCTCACAAGATAACTGTGTAAGAAAGATCTTGAAGAGAAATCATGGCCTGTTTGCTGATATGGCTGTAGTCAGAGTAAGATTTCAGCAGATGTGTAACAGTTGCAGTCAGGTTCTTGGTATTGTCTAGGATTTTGAGAGTTGTGGTACTTATGGCTAATTTACATGTTAACTATTAATATGTATCTATATATTTAATTAATAAATATATTTAATTGTTCTTTTCTGTGTAATTGTCATTCTTCCTGGTAAAAAAAAAAGCTGGTATAGCTTATGTTTCTCATAAGAATAAAGTTTCTATTATCTGTATAATCAATGAATTTTAATATAAAATAGATGAATGCATCTTCTATCAGAAGATTCCTATATCCACAGACTTAGTGATGGTAAGGAGAGGCAGAATTCATACCACAACCTTTCTTGCCTAGAGGACTTTTTCCTTGTTTAGCATAGCCTCCAAATTAACATGCAACTATATATAATCTTCCCTGCTATCAATACTAAAATGCCCAATAGATATCCACTTAGTGAATTCCTTCTTTTCTCCTGAGGTAGGCAAGTCCTAGCTCTGCTAAATTACGATACAAACATGCCCATTTTTGTTGTTCTTCTTTCACAGTTCAGTTGACTTAAGGACTGATGGATAGCAATACCCTATATTCTTATCTTCCCAGGAGACATGGCCATTCTTACTTTCTTTACTTTCATTACCTATTGCTTTGAATGTAAAAGACACCCTTCCTTCCTAGAAGGAAGCAATTCAAATAAAGAGCTGTCCTTCTGGAAACAGTTTCAGTCAAGTTTTGCAGGGGTTTATGCTCCAATGTATTTAAAAAGTCATAAAATTAAGCAATACATTGACATGCTTAATTTAATAGTTAAAATAAAGGGAAAATAAATTTATAACTAATATTTTTCCATGTCTTCAGCTCATCATTTCTGGATTTCTAAAGAAAGAGAATTTACTGGACGAAGTCAGGGATTTTCTCTTCTGTAATTCCAATCTCCTGGCATCACTATGGTAAAAAACAAGAAAATGGATTTCTTTTAACTAGATTTTCCATGCCCTCACAAAGGAGTACATACGTGAATGGTACATACAGATTTCTCTATCCATTCTTTACTCTCTTACTATGGATTCCTGTAGCACATTTTAGTCCAGTCTCCATATTGATTTCTTGGGTATATCAGGTACCAAAGAAAGCACCATCAAAAGTGAACAGCTTGAAAAAACTTACTTGTTCTCAGCACTCTTTTAATTAGATGCATGAGATAAAGGAAAAGTAAATAACAGCACAACAGAAGGGAAAGGAAAGTGAACTCCAAAATGCCTATGAGATTAAATCCAACATGGTAGTCCTTCAACAGTTCAGTATCTAACAGGACATTTATCACTGATGTACAGAGGCTTAACCACTGTTATTTGGTACAGTCATGCCCTATGGGAGCTCTCCATAGCTTCTGCTCCTAACCAACAGTACAATTCAGTCTCCAGCATGGGAGTTCACATGAATGCTTTTTGCCTCGTGGAAGTTCAGGTGCACTGGGTTGAAGCTGTGCCTGCTATGGGTGTGTTCTCCCTCTTTGCTCAGAGCCTCCTATGGAAGCAGCAGAAGGTGTTTAAGCTCCTGGTTGCAACGTCCAAAGGCCTCGCTGTGCATAAAAAGCTGCTGATCTGTTTCATACAGTAGCTGTAGTCAATGCTCAAAGGCTGTTTCTGAAACAGAATATTGGTTAACACACCTCTATGTACAAACATCAATTATTTCCCAGTGTTACTCTTCTCAGCCCTCTCTTTCAAATGCTAACAGGAGGAAAAAAGTAGTAAATACATGGATAAAATAAAGATTTTACATCTTCACTTAAGGATATGCAGACTAAGCAATAAATTGTAGAATAAATTCCGTAATAAAAACATAAGTCAGTGTTTCTTGGCTTTTCTAGGAATCCTCATCAAGAAATAAACTTGATCTAAATATTCAAAGCTACTCTGCCAGTAGAGACATTTTTGCCAGTTTGCTTGCCTTTAACAAAATCAATTTGTACACTGTGAACATTTTAATTTAAAATTGTTATTGTCCTCTGATTGCTTTGAGACTTATTTTGCATCTTGACAATAAGAGTACTACCAATGTCTTTATTATGGCTTGAAACACAATGAATGCTTCCCAAAATATTTTCCTCCATCTTTAGGATGGTCTTCATGCAGTAAAAAAAAAAATAGGCAATGAAAGAAGTGAAAAATCTTAAACTGAAGTTGCAGAATCAACATGCTGCACTCATTTCTCATTCAGATGCCTCCGTATTAATCCAGCCCTCAAAAGGCTGTGGTTTTTTGGATAATACTGTGGCCTGTCACTGAGATAAATATAGAACAATTCCTGGCTGTGCTAGAGACATCTTATGAAATCTCAGGCATGTCTCTTGATATTGGT
>WEIV01009793.1:13173-30476 GCA_013390005.1 Calyptomena viridis
GGGGTCGGGCCAGGGCGGTGCCGGGCGGGGCGGGCGCTGGTCCGCGGCTCCTGCCCGTGCTCCGAGGATGCGGAGAAAGGGCAGTGCCAGCGGGGAGCGGCTGGAAGGGACAGCCAGGAGCTGAGACTGGAACAGGGACCGTTTTTCCTCCCTCACGGACCGTCCGGTCCCGAGCCGGAGGCGATCGCCCCGTGCCCCGGCGCCGCTGCGTTGAGGCTCCCTCGGTGCCCTCTGAAGTTAGGGCGAATTCTGGGTGATAAAAACTACTTTCTACGAAGGGAAAGCAGCCTCCCTCGTCTGTCTTCACCTGACCCTTGGGTCTCCCCCGCACAGGGAGGAGAACGGGGACAGGGGGAGCGTCTCTTGTATTAAAGTGGATTTGGGCTTGAGAACGCGTTAGACAAGACAGCAGAAAGAAGTTCCTTTTTCTTACACGTCCTGGGTTTAAAGGAAGGGGGTGCTGAAGCATCTGGTACTGCTTATTACTGACAGTTCTCTTCCCAAGAATCCTAGTAATTGTCAGGACCGAAAGGTGGAAGTGGGTGTTGTCTTGGCCAGAACAATGGAAAGGTCTTGTATCAGGGCACGGAGCAGGAGGAATCCTGTCTGGTTACTCCCCTGCTTCGGCAGCGTTTTGGCTGGGGAGTGACCAAGTCACTGTCAAGAACTCGGTCATCTCCCTGCAGAGCAACCCAGTGCCGATTGCAGCAACAGCTTTCTGTGAGCAGTCATAAGGGGTTGTCCTGGTTTAACATCCAAGAACTTCACTAATGTTACTAAATCGAACCCTCCAAGCTTCTGAGTGACAGGATTTATTTTCCATAGGTGATTTCATAAGTTTCAATAGAAGATTTTAACAAAACAGGTCCGGTGCTCCCTCCCATGCCTGCCACAGACCAGTCCTACTGCTATTTGCAAATGCTGAAAATAACCACATATAAAAGCTGTAATGCCACCAGTGATGAAAAGGCCTGGTGCAAGACAACTGAATTAATTTGCTTGATTCATATCTGATCATGTGTATTCTGATCATGTGGTGTTCACTGCCCAGAGCTTGAAAAAATGTATATTGCATTTATTTGAATATTGGCAATGAAAAAGTTCTAGACTAAAAATGTTTCTGCACTCCACACAGAGAAAAATCTAAGTTTTGCAGACTTTTATTTCAGTATCAGCATGTAGGAAAGTGGGTACAGTACCTGCAGCTACTAGGGTTTGACATAACATGCTGGGGCCAGAACTACCCACTGTACTTTGTTCATAGTCCAAGCAAAACTGCTTGTTTGGTTCCTAGCCTTGACTAATTGCACTCTCTCCTTCTCAGCCTCCTTTTATCTTGCTATATTGCTACCCTTAGTACTCTTACAGGAATTAATATCATAAACTCAAAGGTTTATGCCACTGACTGAAGGTTGGTAGGTTTTCATATTAAACTTATTCTGCTTTCTCCAATATAAACATCCATCAGCTCCAGAAGGGTCAGAGAAAGGAATAAATATTCAAAATATCTTGTTCTCTTGGCATACTTAATGCTGATGGCGATATGCCAAGTTCCATGAGGAATAAATATCTAAGGCAAATTAAGTCTCTCGAGAGTTTATTTTCCCCTCTGTGCGCTCTCTGCTGTTGATTATTATTATCACTGTTATCTTAGAGCAAGAATGGGATAATTGTTTTAAACTAAAGGAAGGGAGAGTCAGACTAGATACAAGAAAGAATTTTTTCACTATGAGGGTGGTGAAACACTGGAACAGATTGCCCTGAAAACATTCCAACTCAGGTTGGATGGGCCTCTGATCAACCTGATATAATTAAAGATGCTCATTGCAGGGGGGGTGGAGTAGATGACCTTTAAAGGTTCCTTCCTACCCAGACCATTCTGTAATTGTAAGATTCTATGAAGAATGGATGAGGGGGACAATGTCAACTTGCAACACGGATGATATGGAAGCACTATGATGGCAGTATCTTGCTTAGCTTTGTTTTCAGGCACTGTAGATGGAAAAGATAAAGAAGGAAAGAATTGAACTCTGGACAAAGAAGAGAGAAAATGACTGCTCAGCTCTAGAGATGAAGAGGCTGCCACTTTAGTGTCCTGCCTGTGCACCCCAATAGCTTATAGTGGCTCTGATTATTGGTAACAGACTAGGCCCTGAATCTGTCTTCTGCTTTGTGAGATTTTTCTCCCACAGAAGACAAGATAATACTCAGCTTTCAGGATCTTACTCTTCAGGTTTGCTGGGAGTGGATGCAAGGGGTTGACTAGAGTTCTTTGGGCTCACTAGGGCTCACATTTGACTCACTGGGAGACAATGTCAAAAATACTTGAAACAGCAGAAATGTTACAAACATTTACGAATTATGTGGTTTGCAAGAAGAGATTTTGAGGAAAGGGCACAAGGCTTGTGGAAAGAAATAGAAAATTGTTTTAAGCATAGAAGTGTGAAGGACTTGTTTAATAAAGGTTTAAGCATGCTTGCTTGAACTGTGGCTCCCTGCAGGCCAGTCAGCAGCTGTACAAAGCTTTCCCACCTTCCACATGAAAGACCTTGGTTTGCTTTCTCTTAATATAAACTGTCTCATTAAGACAGTCCTTTCTGAGGCATTATTCAGCTTAGTCTGAGGATTAGTAAAAACCAAACCACATAAAATAATTCTTAATGATGTAGCATAATATGCTATGGAAAGGCATTGAGGTAGAAATTGGTAGAGGAGGTTTATGAATAGAATAGAATAGAATATGCAAAATTTCTGCAGCTCTCACTCAGGATTAGAGGGCTCTTAGCATTGTAAAAGTCTGATCCTACAACTAAAAGAGTAAAGCTACACACCACTTTGAAAAACACAGAGTAAGACAATTTCTGCTTAAAAATAAAAGGCTCCAAAAGGCAAGTTGATGCAGACAGCAAATGTTAGAAGCATTTCTAAATGAAGTTGTTTGCTAAAAGATATTTGGAGAAAAGAGCAAATGGCTGGTGGAAAAGAACTGGGGAAGTGTTTTAAACGTAACAGTGTGAAAATCTAGCAATCCTTTCATCTAAAATCAAATTAATTTGTCACCTGGCATGCTCCCGTTCCTTGGGTGCATTCAAATAGCCATGAGCCTTGGTACTGCTGAAAAGAGTCAATTCAACAGTGAAGAATAACCAGAGAACTCCCTCCAGCCATATCCCTTTGTTCCCTGACACAGTCTTCATGTCACAGGACAGGAAAAAAAAGACCATGACCTATCTCCATCTTTATATTCCATTGATGATCTCTCCATGAAGTGATACACTCTAAGGTTGCTGCCTCTTTTATATACCCAGCTAAGATAGAGTAGAAAATGTGTCTTGAAGATCAAGAAGGTAACAAAAGGCTTAAACTGTGGCCTCAATCTTTCTCACATCGTTCCCGTACCTTCACTGTTCTGAGAACTTTGTCTGCACCAGGAGAGGAATAAGGATGCTGCATTTTCAGACTGCATTTCCTGTTTTGGAGAAGGAGCTCCAGATATCCTCAAAAGTATTTCATGGGTAGAAGGAAGAAAAGAGATGCTGATTATTTCTTCAGAAAAAAAATAACTGGCTCTCCTTGAATTACGGTAGAAATTGGTCATAAGCCAGGAGACAGCCAAAGTCCTTAGCCATGAGCGTGGTTACACCCTTTGTCAACAATAACAGTGGAGAGTCGGCAGAGCCTGAGCCATGCTGGAGGATGCTGAAAACCTGATTTGTTAGCCAGTCATTTGGGTGACATGGAGATGGCCTGCAGCTCTGAGTTTATGGATTAGTGTTCATGGCAAATGATATCAAAAGTCTTCTGGCACATTCACAGATTTTGGCACCATTAAGGATAATACTGTCAGCTTGTTGGAGTGCTGATGGTGCACGTAGTGATGCACAGAGCATCTAATAACCCTGGGCTCCAGTTCTGAGATAGGGAGGATCTTTCAGATCACACAAGACTTTGTCCAGGGAGCGAGGAGGAAGAGTTTAGGGAGAAACCTAAAGAAAGAGAAAAATAAGCTCTTCAGTTGAGTGGCAACACTCTCCAGGAAGAGGCAGGCAGAGCAATAACTTCTGTTAGCAGTGGTATAACTAAAATACAACAAGCATATACACAGAAGAGGGCAATCATATCGTCATTGTTGTAAACATTCAACATCCCACTCAGAAAAGCTTGTCTGGATAGTGGTGGAATGTTGGAATGAGGCCTGGATGTTAGCTGCGAGTGAGAAGTCAATGGGGGGAGCTCAAGACCCACCAGGAATAATTTTTCTTCAAGATCTTGAATAAATACTGAGAAGCTGTTGTGCTCCTTTTCAAAAGGCATCAGAAATAAGGCAGTTAAAAGGAAATAATCAAAGTGGAAGAGTTAGGACCTGCATCTGTTAATGATGTACACATGCATTTTTTGCATGCAAAACTCATGCTTGTGAAGTTGTAAAAGACAGAGTGGGTGCTTTAAGTTCACTTTCTTGGTTTTGCAAACCATCTGTTAGTTTGTGCCTGCAAGTGAGAGATGACTGTATATCTGCTTTTCTGCAGACATGATGTTGATAGTCCTCCGTTTCAAAATTTGGCTCTGGTAGGCTGCTAAATGTATCTCAATTAATCTTACCTGTCACAATTTCAGTCTAAAATGTATGGGTTCTGTCCCTTGAATAGTGTTTTAATTTTTATAAGTATCATTATTATAAAGTTCTGAGGTGAGCATGAGATTTTCTGAACACACCATAGTTAGATTGTCAACACTTAGGCCCAGGGAATGTATCCTCCCCTAGGTGTAGGGCACAGGGTTTATTTTTGATATTACATGTATTTTACAACAAATAGCAGTATGAGAGTGCCAAGATTTCTTCCTCAGGTGGCTGCAGTGTAAGGGAAAGCAATGAGGCTGACAGGCTCCAAGGATTTGTGCAGACCAGGGTCTCCCTTTGCCCAGATGAAGCATTAATGAAGTGAGAGAGACTAAGGCTGGATTTAAACCTGCAGAATAATGGTCTCCACAGTTCAGTTATGTTAACTGCTGCAAGCCAGAAGCTTTTCTAGAGCTGACAGAAAATGTGCTGGTGCTCAGCTGCTTTACAGGATGAGCCCTTTATTTGTCTGCTTTAATGAACAGCATGGTGTCCGTCTGCTGTGCACTGAAGTCACCTTTCCATGCTAGGTTTCTTATGAAGTCTTTTTAAAAGTAAGAGGAAAGGAAAGGAAAAAGAATGCAGACATAAAGGATAAAAAGGTCCTTAATCTTTCAGAAATATGAGAACTTGGCTATATTTCTAAGCAAAACCAGTTCCTTTAAGTAGTCATTTTCCAGGAGTGCTTTAATGAAGGTTGGGTTATTTTGTTGGGTTTTTTTTATTTCTAGTTAGTTTTAAAAAGACAACTCTTTTGCACTTCCAAGGCAGGGGTCTTGGCCAGGGTCTATTCTCCTTTGCAATCCTTTCTTCCAGCGAAATTCTTAGTGTCTTGGTCTGTCCAATGTGTCTGTGCTGTTGTCCACTTGAGAGAGATGGTCAGAAGTATCACAGGTTAATATTTCAGAAAAGGGAATGTTCAAATGTTTCCTACAGTTTCTTTAGCTAGACCAATTTATTTTATCCTGGAGCTGCACAGGAATGCTCAGCAGGGAGGTCAGATAATAAATTCAAAAGCACAGATTTCTACATTGCCTTTTGTCATAGATTTATTATCAAATGTGTCTCTTAAAGACTGTTTACATGGTTTTCCCTTTAGGTAATTAAATACTGTGCTGAACAAGGATTCTCCCAGTTTTTTCACCCTTGAGGTAGCTGAGATCTTTCTGTGCATCCAGATTCCCACCCAGCGCCCTCTCAGTTTTTCCTTGTGGACATCTTTGAATCCTTGGAGTTGAGAACTCCACCCTTTGTGCCTTTTCGTTCACACATACTCAGAGCTCTGCTGATTGGAATAATGTTGTTGACTGCAGATGTCAAGAGAAGCTGTCCTTTTAGGATTTTCCCTGCTCCAGTGGAATTAGTTGATTTTAATAGTAGCTGATGCTGAAAAGGATAAGCTGTTGGCTGAATTTCTGGATCCATTCAAGGTTTCACATCTGCTAAGTAGGGTGGCTCCTTCAGTAAAAACAGGCCCGCCCAAGAAGCTCACAACGTTTCCCACTCCTGGGTGGTGATCTCAAGGAGCAAATCTTCTTGTGGTTATTTGGTGCTTCCAGGCCTGGCCGGGACTCAGGAAAATGCAGGAAGCACAACGATGGCATTGAGGGAAGGAGAAGACTTAAGGGACTGGCATTCTTTAAAGGGTTTGAGAGGGCTGAAGCTCAAATTTCAGGGGAAGTTCAAATAAACCCGTATTTGTGCTTAAATAGATTTCATGGCCTTGCTAAATAGCAGCATAACTCAGAGACAAACTGCTGTCAAATCTCATGATTTTAAAACAAGTCTTTCAATTTTTGTGGTATGCTAAAAACAATGATGAGGAAAGAAACTGCCATCTTTTTAAGCCGCTGTTGCAAACAATGGTTTGTAAACATGGGTCTTACAATCTTTAATATCAGAGTGACTGTGCAGTGAACTTAACATTTCTTAATGGTACAGTTTTAGAGCCAATTGATTTTTTTAGGCTTTGGTAGCAAGTCAGTTCTTTAGAGATTGTCATCTCATTAACTCTTGATACAGTTTTCAGGTGGATCCTATTTTTCTATTGGGTTAACCCAGAAACTAGAATGAAACATTCCCAAATACTGAGTCTGGATGTAGCCTTTTGGAGTATCTGAAATTTTTTTATTCTTCATCCACAGCACTAGCAAGGTACTGCTTTAAAATCCCAATGTCTGTGCACTCCTTGGGGTCCCTGTGTTCAGACGTGCCTTACATTGCCAAGACAATATTCACAGTATGTCTAGCTAATTTTAAATTATTGACTTTATAATTAGTGAATCTCTGAAAGAAAACCTTAGTACTGTTCAGTGAAGGCCTAAAATCCAAATCAAAACAAATGCAGTTATTGATTTTAATTAACTGAGCCCAAAGTGATAGTAGCTCAAAGTAAGATTTGCTGAAGTGTTGTCATTGGCCTTGAGGTTTCCAAAGGCTGCCTTGTGTTTCTCTTCTGCAGTAATCCACAAAGATCCCTGGCCCCTGGAATGTCAGGTGCTAGCATGGCTGTCAAAATCAAGAGTAAGGTGACAGAAATTACTTCTTCCCAGCCCATCCTTCTCTCCTGAGGGGATGCTGCTTGCATCCAGCTCCATCTGATGTGGATTACCTGACATTAGGACTGTGCCAGTAGTTTGGTCTTTGGTCTTGCCAATCTTGCATGTCCTCGGTTTGTTCACATAGTTCTTGTGAGCATTCTGAGGATGTGGTGGATGGTGTTGAGGGTAGTGGGAGGAACAAAGCAATAAGACTATACCAACTAGTTATTTAGCTTAAATAACTGGTTTGGAGCTCTGCTTGAAGAGTAGGGACAGCCAGGTGAAGGTGGGGAGCTGTTAGCACTCCTGCAGTCTCTACCTGATTTTTCAGTTGCTTTTACTCTCCCTCTTGTGGAAGCTATTTTGTTATTTTGACTTTTTTCTGGCTAAAGTGTTTTATGTAGTACCTTGGATGTTACTGAGCCATTGATAAGTACTAACAAACCATCTGCTTATCTCCATTTGAGCCAGAAGATAGGCTGCAAAGCACGGCTGGGTTGATTTTTTTTTGTTCTGTTCATTTTTTCTTCTTTTAATATGTCAGAGAAAACTGCAGCAGAGGGCACTGTGTGGTTAGGTTTCAGGGGAACACTTACTGAATTGCACTGGGTGGCTGGGAGCAGCCTCCTCCTGAACGCCTGTACAACTAAATAACAGAATATTAAAAGCACTTCCTCTCAACATGAGGGGTTTAGGGTTTAGAAAGCGGGCTTTTTTATATTTAAGGACTTGGCTGGTTTAATTTTTAGAGTACCTGGGAAGTGCTAGCATCAGGATCTTTTCCTATTATGTACAGGATATGAAAGACAGCCTCATTAAAGGAGCAGTGTAGAACACAGATGACATCGAGTAGGCAGGCTACCTATAATAATGTCATGTTTTGTCATTTATAATAGATCTTCCAAGCCTTTGGGATTCCCACAGCACTTGGCAAATTAAATATTTGAACGTTGTTAAAGGGAAGCTTGTTCAAAGAGACCAGGCAGCTGTGAAGTGGGACACGGCTGCCATTGCAGGAAGAGGTGGAGTACTGAAATTCCATTTGAGGGAAGTTCCCATTCCCACAAAGCATGTCATGGGACATTTTTAAGTGTCTCTTCAATAAATATGGCCTTGTTTAAATCATGATGGGAGAGAACTGGATACAGTAAATACTATGCAGTGTTTTCACAGCACTGAGCCCTGCCACAGGGCTCATCACACAGCAAGCTGCCTGCAACCCCCCTTACCTTTGGCTGACAGTAGGGAGGTGGATCTGACATATCTGGAAATGAAATCCATGGTTTAAAGAGGCTGTGTTTATTCAGACTGGAACCTGGCAGTTCAAAGCCATTTCCCCATGCCAGCCTTTGCTGTCAAGATAATGTTGAAGATAATGTTAAATTAATTATTCCTAGATGCTTCAGGTCAGTGATGAAGGTTTCTCTGGCAGATAGGGACACTGCTTGGATAAATACTGCACTTCCCTGAGCTTTCTCTGGAACAGGGGTTTGGTTCCACAGATTATACCCATTCATAGTGAAGCATAAACTCACAAAAGAGGCTCATGAGGTCAACTAGATTTTTCTTGTGCTTGAAGTTAAGCATGTGCTTATTTACATAGTAATAAGTTATATTTTATTTAATTTGTAAACCTGGATTTCTGGAAGAGGCAAAGAGACCAAGGAGAAGGATGAACTGCTCTGACACCATCCTGTCAATGGATTGCCAATGTAGCAGGACATGAAGACAGACCCCTAGAGAATGCAGCTTGATCTCATGGAAGCAGGGAGTGCAGTCTGTCTTGTTTTGGGTCAAAATCAGGATGTCCTCTTTCAGTGTAAATTCATTACCTTTTCTATGGATTATTAAGGAAATTGGGAAGTGGAGAAGCAGCTATAAAAATGAACAGCATTAACATCTCTAAAAATTAGAAGAGGAATAAAAGGAACAAGCAGAAAGCCTTCCTCTCTCTCCATCACATAAATGATGTTCTTATCCTAGTAATGGTGACAGGAGGTGGTCAGGTGGCATTATTTAGCTGAATGGCTTATGTCTCCATGTGTACTCAGATAAAGTTCAAAATGACCTTTAAAAAAATCCATTTTTAAAGATTCTTTTTGCCTCAGAAAGGTCCAACTTTAGTGGCTTAAATTTAATTTTGTTCTTGAGGGAACTGGCTGTGGGAAGGGAAGACAGCACCAGAGATACTCACAGTAAACTAATAGCAGGTAAAATGTCATTTTAAAAAAGTGAATGGAGAGCATGTGTCATTGCAAAGAGGAAATTAATGAATTCTCTTCCCCTAATTCCTGTATTCAGGTTTGATTTCTGATGTCTTTTCTGACTGCTACTGCCTCTGTTTATGCTAACCCAAACTTATTAGCTGGCTCACTGAACCCAAGGTCACAAGAACAGGGACTCTGCAGTGGTCAGCTGCACACGCAGCCATGGCCGTGGGAACACAAGTGTCTCCAGCTCTAGAAACACACAGCTCACAGGACAATCCCCACTGCTCCTCAGTAAGCACAGACTACTTTTTTCCTGTAAATTTCCAGCAACAGAAGGATAAATTGAGTGCAAGCACTTTCACAGCTGTATCCTGTAAGGAACAGCAGTGACATGTTGTACATGGCCAGGGACTTCATCACTTCTTAAAAGGCAATAGTTGCTTCCCTTAGTTCTTGCACTAAGGAAATTGGTCTTCAGGTTGGTAGTGATGCCAGGCCAAGGACAGATTGCTGAGAAACTCCTGTCAGGACTGACTGGATGAGGCATTCTGGCACTTGCCTGCTATATAGGAGTGGAACCACCTGTCTGATCCTGAGATGGCCTTTACGTTCATGGAAATTTGATTTTGAATTCTTTTCAGTGTTTGCTGCTCTTATGTTGAACACAGATAGAAATCATGTCAGCTTTGCCCAGTAAGAATTACAAAATGCACCATTGCAGGACCTGGTAAGCAAGGAAGGGGATGGGCAAATGTGTGTTGCAATCAACAGAAAAAAACCCTGCCATCTAAGTCACTGGAATGAGCAAAAAATCCTCTAGACTTGTTGCTGTCCATAGAAAAACATCCTTTTTTCATGTCATACTTCCTCTTGCTGCCTGGAAGATCCTGGCTAGATGCTGCAGACAGCTCAATACCTTCATTCTCTGAATTTGAGATTTCTCATAAAATGCACCTGCTGGATGGTATCATGTCAAGCCCCCTTTATCCACAACCCATGGACTTCCTGGTCTGAGAATTTCTAATGTCAAGCAAAGAACTGTTGCAGAGCTTCTTTTATTTTCTTCCACTTAAAGTATCCAGCTGCCTGTTGAAGTGAAGCTGGATTTAGCTGTGCTGATAGCATTGGTTTGGCTTGTCCTTTGGTTAAGCTGCTGACAAGCTAATTCACACTGCTTCATTTTCCCTGGAGATCCCAGCCCTCTCCTGGGCTTTCTTGGAAATATAAAAGAAATTGGGCTGGGGATGGACAGTCAAGATTGCCCGTGTGTGAAAACAACATAGACTGGCCAATATGGGAGGGTCATGCAAGACTGGCTGGGTCGTTTGCCACCTTGGGATGGAGGGATAAGCAGCTCACTGTGGACTGATGACTATGTGGTACATTGGCTGAATTTTTGCACGTAGTCCTCTCTCTGCCTGGATCTCACTGCAGGAAGATGCTGATGGCTTGGCTGTATTGGCAAGACAGCAGACTGGCCCCCTGCTCCCAGCCCCGGTGTGTCTCAGAGATAATGTCCAACAGGAGATCCAATTAGAAGCTTGACTGGCTAACCAGAAACAGCAACTGGAAGCTGAAGTTGGTGTGCCTGCTGTGGATAAAATAGAAAACTCTACCTTCAAATCCATCTAAAGGCTGCTGTTGGAAATTACTCTGTCTTGATTCTTTATTGCTAAGGAATAGCCTATCTGCTTCCAGGCCATTGATGCAATGACTCACTCACAGGAGTCCAGTAACTCTTTGTTTTTTCTCTTCCTGCCACCAAACACATAGATCTTCCTCCAACAGCAATTTGTGTTGGATCTTACTCTCTGCTGAGCCCTTATTATGGCAAACAAGAAATTCAAATATAATCCCATTGGCCTCTCCCTGCAGGAAGAACCTGGACCTCGATGTACTCCCTTTCTGGGAACATCTGCAAGCTTAACTTTTTTTTGGTGTTATGTAGCTGAGAGTCTGGGCTGTCTGGATGACCCCAGGCAGATAGTCAAAGATGACTTTAAAGGCTGGATAATGCATTTCATGACTGTATAATCCTGCAGTTGCCTGAGGGTTTAGAGTTGTTTTGTACTGTTTTTGATGTAGGGCTTATTTTAGGTTTTATGAAGAGATGTTGCTTTCTTAACTGACACCACAGTAGCTTAGGAGCTGCTCTGCTGAGGACCCATTTGCTTTAGGCTCTCTGCATGCAAACCAGTGCTTTTGGGGGGCTGTGTTCAGACATGTGCATGGGAGGAGACATGCTGGCCTACGGATGTAAATGCACCCCTGCACATACATGCAGTTCTTGTACTGACACTGCCACATGGAAAAAGATCTTTATCTTTCAATGTCAAATTTATGTATATGTGCAAACACATGCTTGTACATGCAGACAGAGAACTGCCTGTCCTCAGACACATGCACAGAGGCAGGTGTCTATACAGAGATGTGCAGAAGCAAAGTCAAGCATCCACTTCTTCAAGAAGCACCTTTTTGTAATATTTGTTGATGTAATGGCTGTGCACATATTATTGCCTGCATCCTGGCTCTACTCAGACTCCTCACAAGTGACAGTTTAACCTTGGCCTCAGAATGCACGAACTATTGATAAAATGTAGAGAAAAAATGTGGGGCCATGACACAAGAGAACATTGTAGGAGTCCATTTTGAGCTATTTTCCCCACCTTTTTCCCCCAACCCCTTCTAGTCGAGTTGTAAAAGTGCTCCTGCTGTTTTTCTCCTCCAACATCTTTCCTTACAAACGTTAATAAGTAATCAGGTGTGATCAATAACAGGTACTACTCTCCTGCTCCTTTGCTTGCTGTTCTAGTGCAGAGCAATTGTGTAAAAATGACTTCCCAGGGATCCTGCATTGATTTATTCTCAGCTGATCTGAAACTTGAGCCACTTTCCTTCCAACATTGTCCCTGGCAGAGCCTGTTCTGGGAAAAGAAGGATGCTGCAAATGCAACCACTGGTGTGTGATCTGGATCTGAAGCCTGAGACAGCCTTCCTGGTGCCATGGCTCGGGTTCAGTCAGGGAAGTGACAGGAAGGCTCAAAGGGGGCATTTAAATGTTCTTCTTTTTTTGCATCTATTTCGAGCTATGATAAAAAGGGACCATATGTTTCCCTGACATCAGGGCTCACTGGGGAAGTGTTATGAAATAAGGAGTGAGTTAGGAAGGTAAAGCTCTCTTCACTCATCTCCAGCACAGGAGTTTCACCAGTGCAGTATGAGAGACAGAGCACAAAGGCAGCTGTACTAGGTCATATCAAATAACCATCTAACCCAGATCCCTAGTATTGTCCAGTAATGGATGTTAGTGGTGGAGTCTGGAAGAAGAAAGTAAGAAAGAGTTAAATGGATAGAGTGGCCTCTTCTGCTGCTCCTCCCCAGCAGCTCACAAGCAGCAGTTCAAGGGACAATCTTGGACCCTAGCATATGTACTACTGAAGGAATTTTGCAAACAATCTGGGTTTGCTGCCCTAGGGTGAAGATAGAACACAACAAACTGGCCTCAGGGCAGAGGCACACAGCAGCCCTACAGGGGCCAGAGCAGCAGTTCAGATTGGGAGCCTCCTTGAGCTGCAAACACAGATGCAAATAGTCTGCCGTGAACTATGCCAGTTGCTCAGACAGAAAGCTCAGGAGGAATTATCCCAGCTGCAGCATCCTTGTTCTTTCCACATTTAGATAAATGAAACTCAGGGATTGTGCACCTATGCTCAAGGTGCCAGTGTTTACCCTCTCTTCTCTCTCATTGAGAAAGATGAAAGAAGGGAGGGTTTGGATGCAATTGAAAAGCACCAGAACTCTGGTAATTCTGACAATAGTGTCAACTCTCCCTCTGCCGAATCAAAGGGGTTTGGGTTAAAGCCTTGATGCCAGGGCTCTTGTAATATACTTAGGATCACAGGGTATATAAGGTTAACAGAAAGTTAAAGCCCCAAGTATCAGAATGCCTGTGTTTTCAGCACATCTGTGTTTTCAGTTTGGATTAGGTGCTGTGGCATCCTTTGATACAGGAGTCACCTTACAGCCTGCCTGTAGCTGTAACTAACAGAGGCTGCATCTTTTTTCTCCCTCTTCCCTTTTGTGCATAGCCCATTGCATCACTGGAGTAGGATGACAATAGGGAAACCCTCTGACCCCAGTGTGCAGGCTCTGTGCATCTGGGAGAATAAAATCTGCTTCTCCCCTCAAGCAATTATAAGTGATAACTATTTTGCTATTCAAGGATTGTGATTTCAACACTTGAGGGGTTAATGCACCAGGGAGGCAGCTGATGCTTTCATGCCGGTATGCTGTATCAAACAGCACAGTTTCCAGGAAGATGAATATCCGTAACCAAGTAGCACAGCAGAGCCCAAAGCCTGTTCAAAAGAATTCTTTTTGATGATCTGGTTTTATTACTTTCAATGAACTAGAGTCTCCAAGGTACCAGTGAATAAGGGATGCTGTAAAGTGGCATCTTGTATACATGTTTCAAGCTGCGTTTGCTGGTGCTGAAAAGGATGAAAGAGAAACTGCTTAGCAATGACCCAAGGGCCTAAACCCAGCTCAAGCTTCCATGGGGCATTTGCTGAGACAAAAAGAAGATCTTAACCATTTGCACTGGGACATGACAACTGGGACACAGCCTACATCATTCACTTTCCCCACTGGGAAAACTAATCCATTTCCAGGACAGAGCATGTGGCTTGTGTTATATGTTTCATAAAATCTCTTTGCCAACTGGAAGTAAAAAATATGAAATGTCAAATCAGGAACACGTAGATGTGAATTATGGATCTCTGTGCTATCTAAAGAATCCAGGGGATTTAAAAATACCCTACGTGAGACACAGCACTGGTCAGAAACCCTCTAGAGAAATATAGTATTTAACTTCAATGTTTTTGTTTTGTCTGTACATAATATGTGGATTTGAGTATAAAACACAGCTTGTACCATGAGTACATGGACCCACCTGGGAATGTGGTTCAACATAATCCCCACCAGACATGTGAAAAGAGGCAAAAAGAGTGAAACCTGATCATAATCAGCAGGAGGAACACCTAGCCATGGCTTCTTCTTTGGGCTCCATCTTACTATTTCTGTAACAACACTAAGGAGAAGTTTTATAGCTGTAGACTGGAGCTCAGCTTCTAAATGGACAGACACTGAACTGTAAAGAAACCCAGACTGCTTGAAAGTCCTCTTATCAGCAAAGGAGGTCAGCTTCCTAAGCTCTGCATACACCATTATAACAATATTAGTCCATGCATTGCTCTTAGTGCTTTCGCTTTGGAATTCAAATCATGTGTGTGTTTTATAAAAGGCTCTCTAGTGTGAGCCTCAGAAATACATATGCACTCTCCAACTGTGTGGGTTTTTTCTTTCCTGCCTAGTGCACAAATTACTCATTGTAACATGATAAATGAATGGGCCTGTGTAACCCTCTTTATAGTTTACAGCTTTTATAGTGCTTTGCCACCATATGTTATAAATTCATGAAGCAGTTGTAGCGTGTAACAGGTTTTTCTGTTTGTTTATTTAGTTATTTGCTAATTCTTACAGCTGTATATAGATGTATGGATGTGTGTAAATATATATAGATATTTGTCTGATGACTGAAGCCTAGGAGAAAAGATCAGCTGCATCTGGAGAGCACCTGAGGAGCAGAAAACAAGAAGGATAAAAGTATTGCTTTAATATCTGGTGAGAAGTGAGAAGATGGAATAGAAAGTCAGTTCACAGGGAAAAATCACATTTCATGGTCTGCAACATTTTGGGATAATTTCTGCCAAAGTCAGCTATATTGTACAGTCAAGGAAATACAGAATATAAAATTGCGTTGTGAAAAGGCTGGGGAATCTTCATGCAATCTGTAGCTTGCAGACAGAGAACAGAAGTTGTGAGCCAAGGAATGAGAAAAAACATGACTTCTAATAAGCTTCTGGGATTTCTGATAGGCATTGTTATGGGATTCTATAGGCTGATCCTCCTGGAGAGTGGAAGCTGGGGGAGGGAGCTAAAAGTAGTGGCTGATGGGGAGAGCATCTGGATTACTGTACATAGATGTGAAATCTTCTTCTGTTTCAACTTGCAGTGCAATAGGCTTCCCTCAAGCACCCATAGAGCTCACTGAACTTCTGTGTGGTGCAGTTACAGGAGGAGCAAACGTGGCTGGGGGTGGGTTATGGTGGGAAGGAGCTATTTGTGAATTGGGCTTTCTTCTTGCCTATTATTCTGTTCCTCTTCCTTCTCTCATGTGACTTCTTCACAAGTATTAGGCCTGTCTGTTTGATTCATCAATCGTGAATAGGGAATTATATTCACCAAGTACCCAGACATGTTGTTTTAATTTCCCCACATTTCCTGGTGGGAAATTAAACCAGTATCTTAGTGGAAATCCTTAGACATTAAGATTCCTTGCAGTCAGACAGAAGGAGTACATATACATCTATATATCTATATCTGTGTAAGCATGCATTATTTCCATATGCACAAACACAGCTACATGCATAGGTGCATATATGTGTCATCATGTGTATTTATTCTGTGCCTGGCTAGTTTCAGTATCTTTTTTAGCAATTCCATTAGCATTCCCATGTGTCTCACTGTTTAATGGAACTGGGCAAGATGTGTTTACACTTTATTTAAGAAACACTGTAAAAACAAGAGATCTTAATCATCACTAGCCATGGTAGCTGCAAATTAAATATCTGAGCTCTTGGAAGCTCATTCATCATAAATACCCTACATGTCTCTAAGAGGGGGACTTAAGGAATCATTGCTAGTTCTACTTGAGGGAGATTATTACAAGAACATATACACTGTAAGTAAACCAGAATAA
This sequence comes from Calyptomena viridis, assembly GCA_013390005.1. Lineage (NCBI taxonomy): Eukaryota > Metazoa > Chordata > Aves > Passeriformes > Eurylaimidae > Calyptomena > Calyptomena viridis. Next base: position 29,365 of record WEIV01009793.1, read on the forward strand.
CATCTATAGAGTAAGTAAACCAGGATAACATCTATAATTATGGATTAGGTACTTATAAGAAAAATAGTTCCTAGGTTTTGGATGTCTTATTTTACTTATATATCTTTCCCATTTAGAAAACAGCTTTAAGACAGGACCCACTCTATAAAGTCATAAGTCAAACTTAGGAAGGCAGGAGGGAATCAGGAGACTATACAGGAGGGGATCAAACAGGATGGAGGGATAGAGGTTGTCATAAAATAACAACAATAATTTGCAGTATTCTTTCTCTGGTCTCACCAGATTAACCATGGGACCCTTTTGTCTGGTAGAAATTGCAATGTAGCTGATGATTTGGAGAAAGAAGACTAAGTTAATTAGTAGTTCCATTAGGCCAATTTTCTAATACCTCAGAATGAAGGAAAATTCTTTCTTTGCTCTCCTAGAAGGTAAATTATGATGAGTATTTTCTCATCGGGCTGTTTTATTTGTCTACTGATGTTACATTTGTGTGTATATTCTGGAATAAAGCTAAACCTAAACTCTGGATCCAATACTACTGAATTTTGGCAGATGGAAGATTTATACACTGTCTTAGAGTATAAACTTGGCTTCACCATTGTGCTGACAGGCTGAAGAAACCTCTCTGTAAGTTTAATACAAACCATACTTCATCAGAATTGTATGATTTCCATCCCTTGATATTATGTCAAGCATGCCATGTCCTCAGCCCCTCCTAGAAGTCAGACCACTTCATGAGGCTCCTATGCAAGGCTTTTGAGGACTTGCTTCACCTTCAGCTTTTGAAATGAAGGAATGCAGAATTTCTTATTTGCCTGCATAAGAACCTAATTGGAAAAAAAAATTCATAGTAAGCTGCAGAAATACAAGCTGTGAATATTACCTTCATCAGGACGATGCAAGAGTGGATAAACTACATGCAACACATATCTTTATCTCCAGAGAGGCTGAGGTTTGCATGCTGTTCTGTAGCATGGAGTTAGGAAATGGACAGCAACAGTTGGGAGTTTTTAAAAAGAAACATTCAAGACTGCTTTAGCCATCCGGAAAAGCAACATTTATATTATGCAAATGCTTTGCAAGCTTTTTCGGTGGGGTTTTTTTTGGGAGGC